>JAGQEM010000142.1:0-77915 GCA_019202945.1 Corynespora olivacea
ATTGTAAGGCCTATTCAGCCCTCTTTTGAGAGCCTCTGAGCGTGTGGTTGTGGCGGCATGGTTGATGGGAGAGATGGTGAGTAACGCGTCTTGGTGGGGTGGCCCACTTACTGGTGTGGCCCACTTACTAGTGGAACACGTTAACCTCAGAGCATGACTACTCAAGATATAATACAATTCAATACCAACAAGGGCCTCTTACTAAGCTGTGCCAAGGATTACGTAATGTTATAATGCTTTGAAACCGCCCTTTGATCTATCCAGAGAAACTCTCGGAATCTACATTGCTACGCTAAAAAGGCTTTCAATGTTAAAACTATATTCTTCTATAATAGTACCTTTACCCTAGTATTCCGGTCCTAGGAGAGACATCTCTAATCGCAATTTAGCATGGGTAGTTAAGCAAAGAAGCGAATGATGGCGCGAATGAAAAGACCGACACAATAACCAAAACCCTGAAATTTTCTCCGCGAAGTAGTATCCTAGTAGGGAAAAGGTTGAAAAATGGTAAGGTATGAACCATATCTTTATTGGCTTGCGGGGGAGATTTATAAGAGGTCTGATATCAGAACATGGCTCGCGTCGTAGGGTGGCTCGCGTTATAGGGATGGACGTTAGATGTTTTCTTTCTCTACGTTGCAAACTTTTGGTATGTACGTAAATTCATGACAAATTTCTCAACTGTTCTCAACGTGGTCACTTCATGCATTGCTTTGATTACGTTTCGTTGTGTGGTGAAGCTTCGTTTTATTCGCTTTTGTAGTAGCTTTGTCAAGCACCACATGTCCTTGTGTTAGAATCAATCTTTCCCTGTTAATCTGCAATTCCTTTTATCATGCCGATTTGATCCCACACATATTTAACGTTCACTCAAATTGTCCGAACACTATGTTGCCGATCCCTCAATAGCAACCTCCAGGATGAGGCTCGCCATAACGTGCTGTGGATCTCGCTTTTTTCGGTTCGCTATGGCGGTTGTCCAAATAGGAGATCCACTTCTTATCGTGCCACTCGATGAGATCAACTCCCTCAATAGTGACACCGTTCGCGCTCACATAATGATGCGGCTGGCCCTTGAAAGCCAATTCCTCCAGCGCCTTTGTCTTCCACACTTTCTGAACCTTTCCGTCTCCATCTTCTTTGTCAGCCCACTTGCTCACGTCCATCTCTTCCTGCACCCAGTTTGCGCCAATGCCGAAGCACTGGACGCCGCACTTCTTGCAGAAATGCCAATTGTTCTTGCCGCCGAAGGCATTGTAGATTCCAAGTTCTTCGATGGTAGACGGAGATGTAACGATGAAGTCGTTTTCGGGCTCGGCTGGTCGGGTGTGAAGCATATTGAGCTGGTATCAGTGAGTCGCTGCGCATTTGCAAACTTCGGGAGATATGCAGACCTTCAAGCAAGTCGTGCAATTGCACTTGTAGATACGTGTTGCTTTTGCGAACGGATCGAGATCGGTCGGCGGCGGAAGAGTGAGGCGAATCTGGTACTTGACATTGCCGCAATGACAGACGCCATGGTAGACCTGAGTATCGGCCATTTAGTGTGAATAGTCAAGGCGAGTCTTGCTAGTAATATTGTCTGGAGTGGATTGATGGTGAGTATTGTATATCATGAATTCGTCGAGTTAGGCAGCAAATTTATAGGTACGTGTTTGAATCGCGGGGGTCAGCTCGTATTCGTTACGAAACACGAGAGCAGGTGACTTCGCGACCGGAATTGAGCTGACAAATCAACGAGTCAGATACCATAGCTGGCTCCTAAACTACAGAGAATAGTATAGCAGTAAGATATATTCAGCTGGCACGTAATAACGGCCCATACCCCTAGGGTCCATAGCCATAATAGAACACACACACACACACACACACGTGCGTGCGCGCTGGAAGCAATAATTTATTAGTGTTAACGAAAAGAGAAGCCGACAATATGCAGTTCCTAGAGAGCGCGATGCCTTGCCAACTATGGTCACTATCAGATATCAAGCAATCAAAATCAGGAATCTCTTGTATTGTGCTGTCGTAGTTCTCTACTCTACCCCAATCTTCATGGCGATGTCCTCAGGGATTGAACATAAACTGCTCATGTAAGTATCCGATTGTTGTATGACCGTATGATTGCTGTACCACCATTACAGGCCTGGCTTATGTGTCGGTTGCGATGTGCTCAGGAAGCATGAGGATGTAGTGAGGCTTAAGCAGATGCTGTGTTCGATCAGCGGCAGTGTCAACGGCAGGCTGGATGGCGGCGCGATGGTTTATCTCCCTATGCCACGAAGTAGTGTTAGGTATGACCGTCCATCGGGACACATCTCGTCAGTTTGTGATCACTGTGTCGAAAGCTGATTGCGGTATTGATGCTGGACGTTGTCGCAGTCAACGAAGCGCTTGGTAAGGCGTCACACAGCCACAGACAGACAGTCAGCAATAAGAAATTATATCGCAAGGATCATGAGAAATCTGCGTTATGGTAATGCGATCGGTTATCGCTTCGGACGAAAGGACCGGTCGACATGGTGATCCTGAATTGAGCGCCCCTTGCAGCCTTATGGTAATTTATAGGTCCTTAGCGCTATCATTGTACTCATAGATCTATGTAATGGTGCTTTATAGGTTGCCATAGTAGTATACTATGTAAGCCAATGGTGGTCCTGTGTCGAACGAGGCTCGCTTTCGCTGTGAAGATAAGCTCTTTGCGGATCAGGCGGGTAGGCACCCATGTGAACGTATTTTTCGTATAGGTGTAATTGCGGAGGTTCAAGAGTCATCTCAGCGTATCATGTAAAGCCAATGTCACAAGAACCAACGCGTACACACTTGCGCATGCTACAAAGTCGAAGAACCGAGGGGTTTTTCAACGATGCAGAATATATGAGCTACGTTGTATATCATTAGACCCTCTTCACCAGCTTCTTTGTCAGCTTCATCCTTGCTAACAACACGAAAGTGGCTGAGGCAGTCGCAACGGCCTCTGCACAGAAGATAACCGGCCGGTATACTTCAATACCTTGCTTCCTTCCACCCATGTGACTCCCGTCCTCTGCTTGTAGCAGATAGCCAGCGATCGGAGCACCCTTGAGATAGCCGACGGTGAATCCAGTGATGGTCATTCCCATGGAAACGGCAGTCCTCCCGAGTCCGAACATGCCCGCGACCACAGTAGGTAGTGTGGTGAAGAAGGCGCCATTAGCTACGCCATTTAGTATAGCGAAGACGATGAGTGGACCTAGCGTCTCGGAAACAGGCCAAATAGTAAGCATGTTTACAGCATTGAGCAATGTTGTGATCAGAAACACGTTCACAGGGCTTATCTTGTCGCACAAAGGTCCGGCGATAAATCGTCCTACAGCATTGGTGGCATTGAATGCTGCGACGATTCCGGCCCCGGTAGACGAACTCAAGCCAATTGATTGAGCAAACAATGGAAGAAAGTACGGCGGTATGTAAAGAGCAAAGGTTTCAATCGCTCCTGCGACGAAGACAGCGATAAAAGGCGGCGATTTGAACATGGAAAGGTCGACGAATGGCATGTTCTTCAACGGCACCCGATCTTTAAGCATAAATGCAGCTGGGAGTCCAGTTCCAATGGTATAAAGTCCATGAATACAAAATGTTCAGGCGATGCCAACACGACGGTTCATAGCTTCGAGCGCGATAGCCATCACACATGCTCCAATTCCGCCGCCCAGCTTAATGAGCCCGTTCGCCAATCCGAGATGACCGGAGAAATACTGCACAGGAAGTGGATTCGAAATTGCATATACCATAGCCATGCCCATACCGGCTATCACTCCGGCGGTCCCAAATAAGTCAGCGAGGTCCTCGGTGCAGAAACTGCTTCCAATGAGGCTGATGCCCATTAGTAGCACGCCCATGATAGAAGTTGTCCGTGAACCAACATGTCGGATAAGTTGGATGACAAGGAGACTATATGTTGGACCGCATGCCTGACCGAGTGATCCGACAAAGGAGAGCGTGGATGTCGGCACGGTCTTGAGCGTCGAATCGAGGAGCGCGGCCTGGACCACACCCCAACAATTGACGATACCGTTGTGCCAAAAAGTGATCAAAGAGCAACAGAAAACAATTGTCTATCCGTAGCCAACATCAGGAATCGCTGTACCAAAGTAAAAACAAGATCCAAAGGCTCCATCTGAACGTTGAATAAGCGGCTTCCTCTGGTGCCACGTCATTGGCCAGCCCATCGTCCCCCCAACGTTCATTGTAGGGCGATGTTGGGCTAGAGATATCCAGATCTTGTATAGACGCAAGCTCGATGCGCTCCTCGGTGGTCGTGGATAACATTCTGCCAGTAAACGAGATAGATGGCGGAGCTGCAGTGACGAAGGGCGCAAGTGAGTGGGATTCGGTAAGGTTTCATCCTTACAAATCTAAGTATTTGCCCTCCGCGCATATACAGTCGGAGACTGATGACAGGTGTATCACACTGCCAAGTATGCATACTTTAGGTAAATGGTAAGCGCCGAGTCCTGCGATGTCGGATGCAAGTTGATTACTAATGAATGAGCTGGACTATAGTGAGCCTAGTTGTTCTGAACCTAGCTCCGGAATGTAGGGAACCAAAATGATGCCCCGGTGAAAGATGCAGAATGGTACAAGGTAAGCGTAAAGAGGTTGGAAGAAGGTATCAACTGATCGAAAGGGACACTACAATGCGAGAAAACACGTGCAAGAGCCACGCTAGCCCGACACGGAATAGCCCCGCTAGCCGATCCATGCCGCACCTTTCCGCCACTCTCATCGATCCCCGACACATCGACATGCATCATGTCTTTTTTTTACAATGACGTTGTTATCCCATTATGTTTTGGCAGTGGAGTATGGATACCGGCGATGCTTTTGTGCTGCATTCCGTGGGTTCAGAGGAAGTCAGTCCAGATCTCTACCACAGACACCGCCGGCAGTAGTTAACAACCACACCAGGATGTTGTACTTGGAGTGGGTGACGTTATGGCCTGGCAAATGGCTCGATGAGCCTGAAAGAGCTGGATTTCTGAGTACGTCGGTGCTCCGATCCTCTGGCCAGATAACCATTGATGAAAAGAAGAAAACCAGGTCGTTCCCTTCCGCATCCGAACGAAAGATGGTGAGTAAACTTCCGGAGACAACTGCGCCCAAAAAAACTACACCCAAAAGCGCATGAATTTATTTCCTACCTTGAGCTCTTCTGTATACCAAAATGCTCACCGATATCCGTCTGGATGAACTTTGCTGATTTTGTACCCACTACTTAGGCGAGAGGCTATTCGCATGGCTGATCGCGCCGCTGGGCGTATACGCAAAGAACGCGAATGACTTCATCGAAGAGAAGCCGGGCGGGGACGACATAGAAGAGAAGGTCGCTTTTAAGCTGTTGAAAGAAGATCCGGAGGCTCGCTTACTCGTCTACCTGCACGGCAACACGGCCACCATCGCACAAGGCCGCCGAACAGAAGAATACCGCAACTACTCTGCGGGTTTGTCCGACAAGATATTCATCCTTGCCTTCGATTACCGGGGATTTGGCAAATCTACGGGCTCGCCCTCAGAACCCGGAGTCCTGAACGATGCCGAAGCAGTCGTCGACTGGGCACTGAATACCGCAAACATCTCACCCGATCGTATCGTGTTGTTAGGCCACTCGCTTGGTACTGCAGTTGCAACGGGCATTACGCACCGTTACGCGACCGCGAAGGCCGCCACACCGGTCCAATTCGGGGGCCTAATTCTCTGCGCTACATTCACGAATGCCGGAGCTGCCTTCTCCGCATACTCGATTGCTAACATATTGCCCATTTTGGCACCCGTGAAGATGGTTCCGGCGTTGCAGGCTTGGTTTAGCAGACGAATGAAGGATACCTGGCGGACTGATCGAAGGCTTGAAGAGCTTGTGAAACAGTGCGATAGGCTCCAGTTGACACTGGTGCATGCCGAGGATGACGGTACACTGCCTTGGAACATGACGGAAGAGCTGTTTGCTTCGACACTGAAGGCTGCGACCGGTGAGGGAGAGGAGGCAAAGCTGAAGGTTGTGGATTTAGGGGAGGCGGGGCGTCAAGAGATATGGACTGATGGGAAGAAGAGTATCAGCAAGCTAATTGCGAAGCATGGAGGTGAGTCCTTATCTCGGGAATGATGAATGTGTGGCTACGTAGCTGCAGGCTGATCTTCTACCAGACCACAATACCATGATGAAATGGACGCCGATCTCGCTTGCCGTTCTGGAAGCATTTGGTGCCACTAGCATCACCACCACAGGCCAATAATGTCTTCTTCCCACTAATCAGCTTGGATTATCCAGGCATGATTATCTACTCCTTAGCTTCCAATTCCTATTGAGGGGTATCGCTTATTTGTAGATGCTTATTAGTATTGTGGTACAGTATCCTGCCTCAGGTCTCGTGGGAGAGTTGAGTAGCAATAGTAGAGTTGAGTGCAGTCAGTAATATAACTATAAAGAGGCTACTGGCCTAAAGTAACCATTATTTGAACTCGGTCGTTTCTCTCCCAGTAATCCTTAAAAATACAGCCACAGCCAGCCCCGCACATAATCACGTCCTCCCCATGTTATGCCCAGAGAACATTATAAAGATGGCGATAAGCTCCATAGTCTCTCCCGGCCCTGCAATCGGAATCTCCTGTGATGCGAGGCAGGCCTGAAAACCTCCCCCTTGGGTCTCGGAGAACAACTACCTTGTGTAATGCACTTAGGGGGTCTTCGGATAAGATTGGATCCACGGAGGCACTTAGAAAGCCTGCAGATTGCTGACCGCTTGGTACAACGCGAATCTCCAGGGTGCCATCTGGGAGGGAAAATGCGTGTGGTCACAGCTGACACGTAGACAAAACGCAGGTCGTATGTTCAGCAAGGCTGAGCTGACTTATCGTATATGTCGTATCACCGTTTAGCCGCGTACCGAACCTTTTCAGCGCCGGACCCTACACAGTACCACCACAGCAAGCTGCTTGCTTACTGAATTAGTTCGTCCTCATCAGAAGAAGCCGACCTAACCATATGGCGCCCTACTATTTATAATAGGCTGAACCGCCACTCCATGACGAATGTCGTGACCGCGACCGCTGCCCTGCCCACCACCTCTACCTTGGTTTGAGAATATGTGGGTGGCTGAGGCTTCTGCAAGGCTACGTCCTCCAAAAGCTCTTACTGCATTTTGACCGCAGCCTAATGGAAAGCGCCAGCTGGGCTGTAAATTAGGGTCCGGCGCTGCTCCTTCCCTTCCCTCCCCTCCCCTCCATTATCTTTTCCACCTTCAGTTACTGCCTTTGTAGTTGGTATGCAAGTGTTGTTGTTATATCCCGATGTATGCATACGCCCCAACGATGCACCGTGCATGGCGGCCCCCTGCCTCGACTAAGACACGCTTCACACTAGGCACATTGTTCTTCAATTTTCTCACCTGTTGAATGGTCAAGGTGCGCTTCAATTGAGACAAATCTTCTTGGCCTCTCTCTTTCTTTGTAATGTTGGTATTCCTCTCTTGCATTGTTCATTTTTTCAACACAGTCCTTTGTCTTCACCAGTATATTTTTGGTAAAGCCATCATTACATGCGCATTCACAAACGGCCTTCATTCTGTTTGCTGTACATCACTACGAACGCCCCGTGCGCTATCACAACACCAGCGTCATAATCAGCCTCAAAACCCTCCTTCACCTCTGCCTTACCCAGATCGCGCACCGTCTGGAAAGATATATTCACAATAACTGCGCCCACCACCCACACAACAGATCCTAACAACATCGCCGCCATCCTGACCACAATCCCCCTCCACCTCCAACGGCGTGACGGAATGTTCCAAGGTGCATCCTTCAATTTCAAACTCAGCCTTAAAGAAATCCTTCTCGTCGTCTTCTGCGGCGCCATCCCCGTCCTGATCCTCACCATCGTCTGCACTTGGCTCCTCTGCTGTTATAGCCGCGGCAGAAGTATTAGCGCTTTCTTCCGACAACGACCGGACTATGGGAGCGAGAGTCAATTTGTAAAGATGGAAGATGGGGATAGGGCAAGTCTGGGATCAAGGAGTGTTGTATTTCGGGGCAATATTGGCGAGAGGGGCATGAGAGAGGCCCCTTGAAGATTCAAGTCGGTGGAGATTGAAATGGGAGCCGATAGACGAGGGGCGGAGTCGAGTTTGTCGCTGGCAAGACATACGACTAGGGGAAGTAACGGGGATGCCGTCATGGATGAGATGCCGGCACCGAGGGCGTTTGTGTAAGAGATGGTATTGAAAGTTGCTGCATGCTGCAATTTAGTTACGCTGTTGAAAACACGGCATAAGAAAGGGTCTGTGGAATGCGTGGTGTGGGTGTGGACGAAGCTTAGATCTCTAGTTTATGGGTATGTCATCTATGGACAACAGGAGGGTCCCGACATAATCGATGCTCGAGGTATTGGCAGGCTGCTCGCTCCTGTGCGACATTCACTTAGGTTAGCCGGAAAAACTAGGGCCCGAGCGAACAGCGGTCACGCAACGGGATATATAGTATACCAACCTTTCACTGGCATTACTAATCATCTTGACTTTGCGTACGCCTTCAGGCTCTTCCAAAACTCGCCAGCATGTGATACAATATGCACTTAGTCGGGAAGCAAAAATCTACGAACAGCTAATCTTTAGATTGTCTCTTGACTCTGTAGTCTTGTGAACCATTCCCCGATTATGTCTCACCCCTTGTGTCCTTGCGAGTCTGAATTTGGGTACATCGTAACCACATCGACTGGTTACGCCTATAGAAAGGATCTTGGACCAAGGTTCAAAAATTTCAGATAATTATGGTTGATATGTGGGAGAAAATTGACAGGTGAGGTCAGTTACTCAGCATGACGACAAACGTGTGACAGACATTGGAAGAAGTCCAACATGACAGGTACATACCCTTAGGATATCTCATCTCGAAGGTTCTACATCGTCAAAAAGACAACCTCTAATTGGAGATGTTGGCTTGTGTTGGGGCTTGTTGAACAGACTCTGCTCGGTACCCCCAACAGTACCACAACCCTGGATCCCGCCACTGCTGACAATACCATTGATCTCAGCACGACACGTATCTATAAGTTGTATCAAAAGCCCGCACAAAGGATCTGCATAAAGGTGAACCATCAGTGCCTACCTCGAAACCTCCTTCCCCCCAGACTCTTGAGCAATTCCACCTTCAATGACGAGAAACCTTCGACGTCATGGCCAGGAAGAGAAAGTTCCAATCTATTGATACAGCAGCTGGGCACTCGTCCCCGAGACCGATAGCACCCGCGCCCCGTCCAAGGATCAATGCATCCAATCCTCAGCTATCACATCAAGTCATGAGGCAGGACGCGCACAACACCCTACCTGCAGCCCATCACCCACCCATGAATCAGCCCTATGGTATGATGCCTCAAACGCCATCGTTCAGCCCCGGCGGATATCAGGATGGTCCGAACGCCCCTACGTTTGGTTTCCGACCACCGCCTACGATGCCAGAATCGCTTCCACCTCAGTTTGCATCATCTACTCCGAATATGAGTAACTCCACGCACAACGATACGCATAATTCGGTACCTCAAGCGTCATACAGCGCCAACAGATACTCCAACATCATGCCTCAGCCTCCAAGTGCAGAACCGCCCTCTGCAAACCCGCTGGCTGCACAACCACCCTCTTCACACCCGCTCGCCGCACATCGGTTCTCTGTACAGCCACTCTCTGCTCCTATGCCGACAAATGGGCCAATGAATGTGCCAACAGCTGTATCCACCGTCACGCGAGCTCCTCCATGGCTTTTTCATATCCTTCGTCGAGGTGTAATCTCTCAAGAGGATTTCACGGTGCTAATGACCCCGCTATCCGAGTTGCATGGCATTTCGGATACCGACGCGGCTGCGATTCGAGAAATTGCAAACCTTCAAATTACCGAAGAGTTCGTCTGGGAATTCACAACGTTGTTCAATATCTGAGTGGACGTGGAGGTCACCGAGGATAATTGAATGGATGTGTGATGGTATAGGGTTATAACACGGAAGTCAATACGGCATCTCACGGTTTCTTGCCTTCTCTTTGCACGTATTGTGCCGTTTCACATGTGACCCGTAAGTCATTGGCTGTTCAACACTACCAATGCAGGATAGCGTGTGGAATATGGGTATATATTGTGCCGGTGTGGGTAGTGATACGTCTTGAAAAAGGATGAGTCATCACTCATAACTAGGTATATATCTCCGATGGTTTTCCTTCTTTCCTGGAGACATGGAGTATTCAACATTCTTTCTGTATGGATATTATCATAGTTCATAACTGCCTGATAGTAGGTAGTTGGCCAACCTTCGGGCTGGCCTGTTTTGACTTCAATTCAAACGTTGTATTATTACGATTGGTACCATGAACCATCTGATGTGCGAACGAACCACCACCACCATCACTTATCCCATTGCGCTGTGAGATGTGAATGATTGTTGGGTGGGTTGTTTGGCGATTCATTATGAGCACCTTGCACCGGCTCAATATGTGAGATGAGATCGATCGTAGAAGGAAAAGCAATGATTTATACACTCCATGCTCAGTCTACAAACTCGTAGTAATCGCACACAAATTGTGACTAGCAAATGAATCTAGCAATCATGTTTGTTCCCGTGATTGTTCGTGTGTTTCAACCGTGACAATATAAGTATCCATAGGATGAGCGGGGGGCATCATCGATCCATCAACCAACTACATCACGCTACAACTCTCATGAACTTCACAAAATTTGGCAATCGATGTGTCAACAGTGGTCGACAAATTAGTAGCAAAGCCAGCCTTTTTGCCGCGTCAAATTTGTCTCCATCGTGCACAGAAACATCGTACACGAGCTCAATACCATGAGAGTCTATGAGTGACTTCGAGAAGTGCGAGTCGGCCTTGTGCGTATGCTGATAGTGGAGCTAGCGCGCAGCGGTTGCAACAAAGTCGTTGGTGCGCGGTATGCGCTCAAAGACCGTCAATCGAAGCTCCTTGAGTAGCGACATGAATGGAAATGATTTCTTGTTAGGAATTTTGGGCGAGGCTAATCGGTTGTATAGCTCCAATTCAGGAAGGCAGCTGCTTTGCTGACCTATGGTTGTGCCGGGAATTGGTTATGGGGGAAAGCTGGTATGGCGAGTGGCTGGACCGTAGGTGGGGCTTTATTAAGGAAAGGGTACCTAATACTTCGGGTGATAAGCGAGTCATTGGAAGCGCTAAACATTCTCGGGTGAACTCATGTGCCAGGTGCTCTCACATGACGTTGTTAGATCTCGAAAGACTAGGCTTGCACGGAGTTAATCTGCATACCATCAGATGCTTTAGCGTAATCCCAGTCATTTGAAAAAGAGCCCATAATCTCTGCAGCTCTCAGACGTTACTTCCGTTACATTGTGCGCGGCCGTCAAATTCAACATAAAAGTAACTCTCGAAACATGATGTGTTGAATTCCCAATTGAGTTTCCATATTTCTATGATGAGTATTGTTGTCAAATTGTGCTTGCTTTACAGATAGCAAACGAATAAGGCACAGCACGTGTCATGTGTACTACGTACTGACGATTACGATAGTCACTAGACTCTGGACCATGTGTGGAAGGTATATATCTTGGTGGCGCCGCCTGGATAGCTCAGCAGCAGTTCACCAATATATACATGTTTAACACCCATACTCATCATCATCGTCGGTTCTCATAATATGGACTTGGAGTAGTTCTACTCATGTGCTTGGCTCTTGCGAAAGGCACCAACTTCCAGTCTTTCTCGTTATCGTACAACACCCAAAGTATTTAAATTCCTCCCGCAAGTTCCAACGTCCATCACAACTATTTCGCGGAGCCGAGCTTCCTGATGATCTCCTCAATCACTTCCGAGTCAGAAGCGGCAGGCCATTGAAGCTTCAACTTTACCCTCTTCGGTTCACTTGCCTTCCCCTCGGTATTATCCTAAGGCTTATTATTGCGTTTCGCCTTTGGCTTCTTCTGGTCAATCCACGCCTCTTCCGGCAGAAGATGTCCCCTGACTCTCGTGGCATCTTTCACCTCCTTGTTGGGTATCTCTCCCTGCATCGGCAACCCTAGAACCTGTCTCCTTAATCCCTCTCCCAAGATCTTTTTCTGAAATTGCACCCCTCCGTTGGGTTTCATTGCACTTGCCTTCTGGTGGTCACTTATCTTCTTCAGTTGATGTGTTGCTTCCCTGACATCTTCAATTGAACGTATAGGGCCGGCGCGGATCTCCGCGGGGGAGAGTCCAACCCACCAGTGAGGATCGGCGGCATGGATGGTGCGGATAGCTGGCGGCATGCGCAGGGAGTAGGTTTCGTGTATGGGACTGCTATCAATGAGAAATCCAAGGCCGACAGATTGAGCTTCGCGGAGGAGAGCGAGAGAGGTAGAGAGTGGGAAAGTGACGGAGAGTCGGAAGTTGGTGAAGTAGCTGGGCTCGATGCTGTCGGTATTCCAAGAACGACTGAAGGCTATACCTTCACGAATGCGCGCCTCAAGATACAACTCGTCGTCATTGACAGAGACCTTCCGTTCCTCTGAATCTGGCTGAGGCTTCTCCGGCTGGCGAAGGAGATAGAAGGCAGATCCGACACGCTTCCTTCTTTCAGCTAGCGGAAATTCTGTCTCCTCACTGCCTTGTCTTGTCAGTTTCTCTCTTGATCCTGTACTATTATATACTCGGATACGATATGCACCTTTTGGACCGCTTGGCTTCACGATAGCTCGATGTACCGAAGAACCTGAGGGCGGGTTTCGATTGATATCATTCAGCCGAGGGAGCGGATTCAGGTATGGCGATGGAGTTTGTGGAATATGAGTGAAGGGCATCTGCGTCAACGACTGTCTCACTGCCGTCTGTGGGTTTTCCGCACCAATCATCAATGCTCCAGCGGGGTGCTAGAGTTATATTGGGCAGTGGTGGGAGATTTATTTGCATACCTTCTGGTAATAGTCCAAAATTACATCCCCATACATTCCGAGACAGCGGTTGTGACTGAGACTGAGCCATAGATGAACCTGGAGGCATATTCGTTGTCATTTGCATAGCCGGGACTGGATTTCCAGCTTCAATTCTAGAAGATGGCACGATCACCTCGGGGTTGAAGTTGAATGGTACTGGATTTGAGATGGTCATTGGGTGCGCCATTTGATGCGGACCTGAGTAGCTTTCGTTGTTCGGCGCGGGGATGGTGATCTCATTATGTACAATAGAGAGTGCGTCTGTATGATTTTGGCCATTTTCCGATGCGTGGTTGTTTTTCATGGGCTCGGCGTTGCTCGTGCGGTAATCAGATCTAAACTGTGTTTATTGGTGTCGATGCGGGGAGAGGTCAGTATAGAGCACTTGTAGTGATTTTGTAGTGGAGAAAATCATATTCACTGCTACATTACGTGATAGCACACCTAGGCCATGGCAAATCACGCGTCTCGTACAATGGACTGAAGTAGAAGATACCATTGATAACGACAAAGCTTGGCAAATGATTTTCTATGGAATGGGTATGATCAGCATATAGAGTCAAATCATCGAATCGTGGGCGATTTAGGTAGTGTTCTTGAAGCATGATAGGAAACTAATGACGTAGTGTTTTCAATAGTGATTGTAGGTTGATTGTAAGCCGATTGCAAGCCGATTGCAGGCACGGATTCCTGCATTGTTATTAAGTTCTCAACACCGTAACTCCCATTACAACTCATTAACACAACCACAATCACAACCCCAGAGTCAAATCAGCACAAAGGTACCCAGCCTACGGCTTCCTCACCTTCCTCCATCCCTCTCGACTAGCAACCTACGATGTCACAACCTCTTCATGACAGCCGATCCTTCCCTTTCATGAGGCTACCAAAGGAAGTACGACTCCTAGTCTACGAGCACCTTCCCCGGAAGATTGTGCACATACATCTAATGGAACAACCCACCAAAGATCGCACCATCCTGATCCGACCGACTATCGACGCAGCAATACTGCGTGCGGACAAGGCGATCAACACGGAGGCTGAGCCTATCATCAACCGCGCTACCGAGAACTTCCTACTGGCTAGGCCGCCAAGGATTGCGGCACACGAATTCAAGTGTCTCTTTGTCGCCAGTGTGTTCATGGACATCATCTTGCGCCAAATGAAAGGCTTGGAAATGACTTGGGAGCGTGCTAGAAGGACGACAGGCTCACCACATAATGAGGCGGCTCTACTGTTTTCCGTACTCAAGCATTCAGTAGCCACCCCGATAAGCTTTCCGTCGCACATTCTCAATCGCTCCGGAGGTCAGATGTCCAAGATCATTAGCTTCATCGATTTGTCCGCTCGCCAGCTGCTGTACAACATGGTGAAGGAACAAGCCTTGTCGCCGAACTCGGGGGTGCTCCCACGCTTCGAATACGTCCATGCGACTACCTGTGGTATAGGCCGCTCCGTTCATACTGGGGCATCTCCGGCTGTTCGAGCATACGTTAGGCTGTGGATGTCCCATCCCAACGTCTTGCTGGATGCATATGGCGACGAGAAGATCGAGGCATGGATCTCTGTCGCGGGCCACATGAACTGGACACGCGAGAAGTGGGCATTCGACTTCTCCCGACTGGAATACCATGCACCAGAGCATGGGCAACTCTTCGATCCTGCGCACGTCGCTCCCGCTATGAGTGAGGAGGATTGGGAGCAAGGATGGGCTGAGGGCTAGAGTAGGTTTGTTCGAACAGGCACTACGTTGAGCCGAAAGATGAGCACGAAAGTGCATGGTCAAGCGTTGATAACTAGATGACAATCGTGTTCCAAGGAATTGCTACAGTGGTTTCTCATGGTTCCACTTCTCTCGAAGCTTATGATGGATTCTAATGGATTTGTTTGAGTCACATTCTAAGCACTTGCCTTCGCTCCATTCCCCAACTTATCTCCTTTCGGGAGAAATATGCGTGTTTGTAGTCTGGTTAAGGATTGGTCTATACGTCGTTTAGACTAGTGGCGTAGACATGATCATCATACCGTACTACTCAGCACAATCATGCACGCCTCGATGTCGAATTTCCGTCGCGTCTTCCTTCCGATCTCCTCACATGTTTACACTCTCCCATGAGGCGGAGTCCATCTGCTAATAATCAACAGCGTCTGCTCGGAATGACTCATCCATCCAATGAATTTTGTGTCGTAACTCTGCCAAGCTCGAAGTCCTGCAAGCCTTCCGTACCACAATAGGGGCTGCAGAACAATTCCGTTCTCAAAGTTCCAGGACCGTCTGGGGAAGATAGCAGCTCCTCGTATACACCAATCATGACCATCTCCCTTGCGGTCAAATTCCTCGGCGTCGCACTGGCGGTTCATCTACTTCCACTTCGCAAAATCACCCACAGCAAATCACCGCATCAACCAGCCCCCTTGGGCCCTACCACAACCCAACGTCGACCGATGCGCTGAATTGCACAATGAGATTCTTCTCGTGGGCTGGCAAGGACTCGGCAACGACGCTGCAGACTTCAACCCATCCGACTGGTTCCAAGAGAACGGCAAAAAAAGCCGAAGAGATGCGTAAGCATCTTTCCAAAGATTTGGCAAAGTTTCTGGAGCGAGCGGGCAGTTTGGGGGCTTGGGGCTTCCATTGGTATGTTGGGGGGCTGACTTCTCCTGGTATGCTCTTCACGTGGGAGAAGCTTCTGCATTGGAACGGTGGTGGGAAACATGGATGTGTGTCGCTTTATCTGGCGAACGATGTTGCTGATCATGAGGTGGGGGTGATGTACGTGATGTGGTGAAATCTCCAGCACGGCGGTGTTGCTTGCTGATGCAACGACAGCTTCGATCAACATACAAACACGGCGATTATGTGTATGGAAGTGCTTGACACCGGCATCATAACGAATGGCCGCATCAGGTGGTGGCCTTTGGAGGCCATAAAAGCGTAAAAAGGCAAAGGCACCAATCCATCACTTCCTTCGAAAGAGGAGAAGATTACAGAGTATAGTATTCCATCCAACCCTCGATCTGCCGCCATAGGCAGCCTGGGCGCAGTTCAACAAACGCCATATATGCATCTAAATCTATTCGTCACTTCAATGCGCTCCACTCCGCTCCACCCCACCTCACCCTTCCACACGCCTACTATACAAATAATCGTACACAATCCTACTCGTCCGCACCGACCAAAGGATGCTGGTCGAACCATTTCAACAGCTGCTGATACAACACCAACATGGTCCCCGACTGCACCGACGTCCAGACACCCCTCGGCCCCACGCCCCTAAAGCACCCCCATATGCCCTCGGACTTGTATATTATCCGCAGACCCTGGACAACGGAGGAGGTGTCGAGGGTAGCGGCGCCGTGGGCGCGGACGGCGGTGGAGGGCGAGGCGGTGGATATGGGGCGGTTGTAGGTGGATGGGGATGAGTGCGGGGGTTTCGCGGATGGGGGGTGTTTTGAGGTGGAGGAGGGCGAGAGGGTCGGTGCCGGTGTGGTTGGAGGCGCGGGGGCCGGGTCGTGTCGCTGGGTCTGGATGCGCGTCTTTACCACGTCGAGGGGTGTCGTCATCACGCCTGCCATTCCTCCTGCCGTCGCTGCGGTCAAGATCTCCAGGGGCAATCCGATGTCGTTGGATCCGACCCACCGTTTCGCCAATCCCCGCTCTTCCTCGTAGAAGGCAAACTGCAGGGCGGAAAACGGCAGATCGCGCCAGAGGGTGGCCTTGTATCCGTAGAAGAGCGCGCCGAAACCTTCGGTCCGGGCGATTGTGCGCATCGCGTTCAGCGTCCCGCGGTAGTTGTAGCCCGAGTTGAAGTGCGGGTTGTTGTAGCGGCCTTGGAGCTGGAGGCGCGTCTTGAGGACTTCGGAGGGAACGTAGACGGGTGCGGCGGCGAGGTCGGCGACCAACCCTGCCACCTGTTAGCACGGGCTTCCTCTTCCTCTTCCTCTTCCTCTTCCTCTTCCTCTTCTTCTTTTCCGGGACGAGTTCCGACGTACCCGCCGTGAAGTACGACACCGAAGGCGCCACCCCGTGGTCCATCATCAGCCTCTTGCTCCACTCGTAGGTGCCGAAAAAGGCGACGGTGCCCAGAAACGAGCCGACAAAGGCCGGCTGCACACCCCCATACAGCCCCCTCGGGATCCCCTCCTGGCGCCATATGGTGTAGTACGTGTTCCCCATGGAGGTGTATTTCGGCGGCATGTGCGGATCGCCCTGCTGCCTCGTCTTGACCGTGTCCAGGGAATGCATCAGCATGTCGCCGGTCAAGCCCCCTATCCCGCCCGCCAGCATGGCCTGTTGTGGTCAATGGCAGTCCCTACTGAGCAGTGGTCCCTGAAGACCGGACAATCATACGTGGGTATACGGCGGTCGCGATGCCTCGTGATCGACCTCGTCCACCGCCGCCTCTACCTCTACCTGCTCTTTCTTGCTGTGTGGGAGCGATCCGAGGCTCGCCATGGTGAACGAATCCCCCCGCTGACCATCGTCGACTGTGCTGCTGGGGATTGCTGGGCTGAACAGGTTGGCCACGCGGGCTAGCACCATGAGCGTCGTAGCAGCGGATGCGCGCGAATGCAATGCAACGCAAGGGCGGATCCGGAGCGCGGAGAAAACAAGGGGAAGAAGAAGAGGGGCGGGTTGTATGTCGACAGGCAAGGGATTGAAGGAGTGACGTTGGTGGTGGTGGTGATGGTGGTGATGGCGGTGGTGGATGCGTCCTCGAAATTTTGGCCAAGAAACGCGGCTCCAGAAAGCCTCCGACCAAGGGCACGGAGACCAGGACGCCCCGATGCGCATTCGAAGGCAAATTCGAACCTCTCCGAGAACGAGCATCTATCTTCCATCTATCCACTGTAGTATACACACCTGTTGACGGGCGCGCTGTCCGGCTGATCCCACTTCAGGCTAGCGCCATCACGTGCAGTGCTGCTCTGTTTACGTTTCCGCTGACCACCCACTCCACCACCACGCCCACCACCCCCCCCACCGGCCCCTCCTGTCCTCCAGCACACGTATTCTCGGTCGCATCGTCCACGCGACACCATCCCGCCCGTCCAGAATGTCGCATTCGTGGCTGCAGAAGAAGCGCAAAGGCGAGCTGTTGGAGCTTGCCCAGCGCGCCAACGTGCCCGAGTGAGTCATGTCGCGTGAATCTCCCGTGTTTTCGTGGCTGATGGGATGGGATGGGGTGGAACAGTGCCGAGACGCTCCTCAAAGACGACCTGGTGGCCGCGCTCGAAGACACGCTGCAGCAGAACGAGCCCTTGTTCGCCAAACAGGCAGCCTTCAGCGAGTACTACAGCCGCTCCGGCTCGCCCGTCAAGCGCGAGCGCTTTTCGCCCGAGGTGTTGACCGTGGCGCGGACGCGCAGACGCACGACGCTCGTCAAGCAAGACTCGTACGCGCTTCCGTTTCCATGGTGGACTTGATCCGACGCGTGACGCGCCTGGACCGATGACTGACGGTTGTGATGCAGCGACGAGTACACGGCCGAACGCGCGGCCGTCGCAACGCGCACCCCGCGCTCCGTCCCACACATGGCCCGACGCGTCCCCTCGGTCGACCTCCCCGCATCGCCCTCGCAGCTCGCAGACGTCGCCGACCAGTCGTTCCAGGTCGTCAGGGAGAAGGCCACGGAGCTATGGGACCGCAGCCGGATCGACGAGTGGAAGGACTGCATCCGCGAGAACGTGTCGTCGGTCGCGGCGATGCAGACCCTGATCGTGCTCATCGAGGGCGTGGGTCTGCAGCTCAACACCCTGCAGACGTTCCACGCGTTCGACTCGCCGCCCAACGCCGCGCTCGACGTGCACTCGCACGAGGTCCATCTCCCCAACCTCTGGCGCCTCGCCACGGCCGACTGGTGGGCGCCGGCCACGCTCTGGTCGCTGACGACTTGGCTTCTCCCGCTCATCGCGTCGTACTTTTTCAACCTCAGGCTCCGCACCAACACGCGCCACAGGTCATCGAGTCGCCAGTCCACAGTCGACCCGCTCACCTTCAACCTCGTCAAGGCCATACTCGTATACAGCGCCCTCCAACCCGTGGGCGAAACCAACGGTCCCTGGGGCCCTTTCAGCGCCACGACGGTGGGGACGGTGCAGGGCAACGTCCCCGGGAGGTACTACGGCCTGCAGATTGGCGCCGTGGTCGGCGTGGTGGTGAGCCTGTACGACGCGGCGTTGAAGAAATAACGCGTCGAAACCCCCTTTCGAAATTGGTTGAATCCGTGCATGTTGTACTGGCACTCGAGGCGTCCATGGCGTGGATGCCGTCCTCTTCTTTCCATTCCTTTTTCGTGTAGAGCCGCATCGCATCGCTTCCTTGCCATCAATCCACACTGCTACGCATACCGTCCCTGCTGTTGTTTACGCCGAGGCCCGTGCAAGGTTGAGCTCGTTGCCTCTTTCGGCGCCGCGCCAGGTTCGATGGTGGTACCTGTCGGACGCCATGCTGATTGGCTCCATCCATACACCCCGCTTCCCCACACTCCGCCATACCAGATATCCACCTGGCCTGCGCGACGGACAGGGTGGATTCGCGGCATTTGCGTGCTATCGTTGCCCGAGACATGGCGGTGGTACATGTATTTCCTCCCTTTTCTTCCTTCTTTCCTTCCTTCCTTCTTCACTGCCTTTAGTTTCTACGCCGCGTCGGGTTTTGTTCGTGACGTCTTTGTCTGCTCTTTTTGATTTGCGAAGCCTGTCTTTGCATGTATTGCGCCGTGTGCCTGGCTGGGCTTGCGACGGTTGCTCGGTGCTGGACGTGACTCTTTCTCCATCCTGTGGGTGGTGGGAAAAGCGAGAAAGAGAGAGAAAGAGAGAGAGAGATGGTGAGATAGGGAAAGAGGCCGCGATACATTCATATATATATATATATATATCTACACTATGACGCCGAGCCTCGACATCCTCATCGTCGGCGCAGGCCTGTCGGGCCTCTCGGCATCCATCCAATGCGCGCTGGCAGGCCACACCGTCACCGTCCTCGAAGCCGCCAAGGAACTCGCCGAAGTAGAAACATATCCCTCCCTTCCCCTCCTTACTCCCCAAACTGACCCTGCCCCCAGATCGGCGCGGGCCTCCAGCTCACCCCCAACGCAACCCGGCTCCTCTCCACCTGGGCCGTCTACCCGCTGCTCCACACGCCCTGCGAGCCCGAGACCTGCACCGTGTACAGCTACAAAGGCAAGGTGCTCGCGCACGAAGCCAACTTCGGCGAAAACTGCAGGGGCAAGTACGGCGCGCCGTTCGCCGACGTGCATCGTGTGGATCTGCAGCAGGCGCTTGTGCGGCGCGCGAGGGAGCTGGGCGTGCGTGTGGTGCTGGGGGAGAGGGTGATGGGGGTGAATTTCGACGTGCGTGTTGCCGACGCCGATGAAGGAGCGGGTGGTGGTGGTGGTGGTGGAGGTGGAGAGAAGGCCGAGAGGAAGAGGGCCAGGGTGGGGACGGAGGGTGGCGGGGCCTGGGAGGCGGATCTAGTGGTTGCTGCCGATGGCTTGTGGTCGACATGTCGGTCCATCTTCCTTCGCAAAAAGGACATGCCGCTTCCGACGGGCGACTTGGCCTATCGCATCGTGCTGCGCGTGGAGCAGATTCGGGACGAGGGGGTGAGAGAGATGGTGAGGGTGCCGGGGGTGCGGTTTTGGGTGGGGCCGGATGCCCATGTGGTTGCGTATAGCATGAGGGGTGGGGATATGGTATGTATCATTCACATCTCATGTGCCTTGCGGTGGGGAAGGCTGTCCTTTTTTTTTGTCCCATGGGGTGGGCGTGGGCTTTGCTGACTCGGTGGTGTGTTGTGGGGTTGTAGTACAATGTCGTGCTCCTTGTTCCCGACGATTTGGACGAGGGGGTTGCGAGGACGGAGGGGGATCTTGGGGAGATGAGGGCGCTTTTTGAGGGGTGGGATCCCGTGTACGTATTTCCTTTTTCCTTGTTCTCTGCTTCGACAACAACAACAACAACAACAACAACAACGACGACAACAACAACAACGACGACAACAACAACAACGACGACAAAAGAAGTAGAAAAAGAAGATAGAGAAAGAGTAAAAAAAGAAGATGGACAAAGAGTAGAAAAAGAAGATGGACAAAGAGTGGAAAAAGAAGATGGACAAAGAGCAGAAAAAAGAAAACTGACAAACCCACCAGCCTGACCCAACTCCTCACCCACGTCTCCCACGTCTCCAAATGGAAACTGATGCACCGCGAAGAACTCCCCTCCTGGGTAAACCCCAACTCGAACCTCGTCCTCATCGGCGACGCCTGCCACCCAATGCTGCCCTATCTCGCTCAAGGCGCCAACTCGTCCATCGAAGACGGCGCCGTGCTTGGCCTCTTGCTCTCGCCCATCGCGAACCCGGGCTTTAGGTCGAAAAAAGACCTCCCGGAGGCCCTGCAACTGTTCCAGAAGCTGCGCAAGGCGAGGGGCGAGGCCATTGCGAGGGAGACGTTCAAGCAGAGGAGGGACTTTCATCTGCGGGATGGGCCCGAGCAGCTGGCCAGGGATCGGGTTTTTGCGAGGTGGGCGGAAAGTGGGGGGCAGGAAGGGGAGGGGTTTCCGAGTCGGTGGACGTGTCCGGTTGTGCAGCCTTGGTTGTATGGGTATGATGCTGTGAAGGAGGTCGAGGCTGTGGTTGGTGCAAATATCGGGCGGAGGGCTGAGAAGTAGTGGTGATCAGAGGACGACAGTGTTCAGAGGTGAGCTTTGGTACTTTGGATGCATACGACGACCATCGGCGCATCGAATTACACATCATTTGCACGGTATCGAGGTACACATCCCACGCAGAGCGAAACAACACACGTTACCG
Organism: Corynespora olivacea; assembly: GCA_019202945.1. NCBI lineage: Eukaryota > Fungi > Ascomycota > Dothideomycetes > Pleosporales > Corynesporascaceae > Corynespora > Corynespora olivacea. Next base: position 21,780 of record JAGQEM010000142.1, read on the forward strand.
TCGCATCCATCAGGGACACACCCACACCTTTCCCAGAATGTCATCCATCTACCACCCCCCACCCCCTTGCAGCCCTCCCACAACCAGGCACCAGCCTCCATCCTTTCTCCATCGCGCAATCGCCCCTATCCCTCATAATGGAAGAACATGGCTCCTGCGCCCCCCAGCGTCCCAAAACCTCGCGATTTCTTCCCTCACGCCCGAGCGGGACGCCTGGCGCGCCGTCTCTAGCGATCGCGCGGGAGAAGGCGCAAAGTGGTTGCTCTTCGCCATGTGTCGGGGAGGGTGGTGGCGATGCGGGTAGAGAAGGTGGTGGGGTGGAGGGAGCAAACTGAGTGGTGAGCCGAGGGAGTATATTGGGTATGGGCCTGATGGACAGGTGCTTTCTTTCCCCTTTTCTGTCTCGGTCTCTCCCCAGCAGTCCTATCGACAGTTGCGATTGACGGTCATGGTGGGGCTTTTCCCTCCAACACAACGTGCAACTGTTCGTGCCGGACGAAAGTCATGATAGGGGCGAGCTGGATTGAAGTCAGCCAAGTCCCTTTGATGATATTTTTGACGTGCGGCAGCGTGTTCTTACCGACCGTGCTGCCAATGGCCAGACTCCTGTATCATGTCGTCTTTACATCCCACCCCGAACCTTTCCTTTTCTCTTTCCTTCGTCGTCTTTGTGGAAGCTCTCATCCGGCAAACACCCAATCCTCGGCAGCGCGGTGATGTACTCTGCCTGACTCCCACAGCTCGTACAGATATGGGGGTATTGCGACGCGGATATGGACATCAGCTCCATCTGCTCCCTCGTTACGACGGTCATGCCAGAGGTGATGCGTGAGTCCGGCACGTGTGGCGTTTCCGTCGTGATATGGGAGAGGCTGACCTCGGGGTAGTTGCTCTCACCGCTGCTTAGTCTCTTGTGGCTTCGCGAGCGAGTTAGCGTTTTCGGCTTTGGTTTGGGTTTGTTTCGTATGGCCGAGGGCGTTGATCCAGGCCAGAACCTGGTGGTGGGTGACACGCTGATGGTGGTCTCAAATTGGCCGGTGGGAACGTTCAGCCAGGAGAATCCTCTCTCGCGTTTTGGCTTCTCATATGTTTCCGGTCCTCGTGGCGGCGCATCCTTGCTATTGGACGATGTGATGGAAGAGGCAAACATCTTGGGGAAGTAATGTACGAGCAGCAGACGGATGCCAGGAAGCGAGACGCACACGAATCCCGAGAGGAGCTCGAGCATGCTCCAGTTTGTAACTGGCACGTATTCCCATGTTGGATCGAGGGAGGTCTTGAACTGAAGGAGCGTGTGGAGGCGGAAGAACGCCGCTACACAACCACTGCATATATCAGTATCCCGGCGAAAAACAATGGCAGCAATACTTACAGGATACCGATGCAGAACATGAAGCTGATGGCCATCTTCCGTTTCCTCCTCATCTCCAACTGTCTTATGCAGATCAATGGAAACAGTAGTAGGATTAGGTCTTGCCCGATAGAGGATCCGGAAATGGCGTATCCGATAGCAGTCATGCTGATGCATTTGGCGTTGACGTCGAGATTCCAATAGCCTTTCACAGGTGTACAGATGAAGACGGAGCCCAAGTATACGCCCACGGAATCGGCTGCGATTACGGCGAGGAGGATGTACGCAACGGTGCGTGTTCGCCGGTCAGGGAATATCTCGATGTAGAGCAGCATGAGCGACACCTTGATAATGCCTAGTATGATGATGTAGCTGGTCGCAGAGATCCAGACTGCTCTTTTATCAGCTCGTTGGTGATGGAAGCGTCTCATAGTTAACACTTACGGTAGAGCAAGATGTCGCGAAGTTGCCGCCCGCTGTCCAGGTTCCACAAATGCTCGCCAAACCCGATACTCTGCACTGAACCACGGCGTCAGCAAAGCGGCCTCGATGGTAACCAAAAGCTTACTTTTCAAGACAAATACCAAAGGGAGGGCAGTTAGGAGAAGCCCCGCGAGGCAAATCCAATCGTCGAGGGTTGTGCGCTTCGTCACCATCTTTCCCCAGAGCCTCATTGCGATGAACAAAACACCGACACCGTAGCCAATCACGGAGTACAGGAACACATTACGGCTCCTTGATTCATTCGAAAGGTTGCAAAGGCTGGCATGGACTTTGGAGGCCTTGATCATTTCGTCCATCGTACACTGTGCCAGTACGCATCCTGCAACAACGCGAGTGAGTTCTTGATTCCGACATTGGCACGCGGTGTCCCCCAATTCGCAGCTGCTGCTGGGAAGGTTCACAGCAAGGCAGGTAACCTACAACACAATCGTCAATGGTACTGTACTGTAGAGTGGTAATGTCTTCTTACCCCGCAACTAGGGAGATCAGCGATGGTAAGATTTTGCGAGTCCGCTGCCAGTGCAGATACTCCAAGGTTCAAAAAAGACAAAAGGCACAGGATAGCCCATACGACTGAACGCATTCCCACCATGTTTGAGGACGTACTCTGGTGTACCATGCAGTTGTACGTACACTGAGCTCATATAGTCATACCACAAAGCCACCAGAGCGAGTGCCTCAACCATATGTGATCTCTAGAAGCCGAAACTGCCACAAACCTTATTACCGGCGACCTACACCTAAGCTTTGGACAACTGTGAAGCTTCCGAGAAGACAGGCATGACGGCCAATCAGGCATATCGGCTCCTACTCCAGGATTGGTCAATGGCACGCTGCCAAGGGGCTTGCCATTAGCTTGTCCGTCGCTGAGTCGCCGGCTTCGAAAAAGTTCGCGAACACGAGCTCGAAGAGTCGCGCCGGCCTTCTTATGCTGAGGGTCCGCTACACTTTCGGCTGCATAACATCAGTCATGTAACGACGGTTCGCGTCACTTCCTTGTTCAAGACCCAAGGGTCCACGGACATTTTGTTAAACTGGCGAGCTTCAAGGTGGCTTCGTTCGAACATAAAGACCCGATGTTCGGCGCATGTTGCCTCAGTTCTGAGGTTTCGCAAATCGTCGATTGGCTGCGTGGAACGTTTGGTGGTCCGATGCACCCCTCTTCTACGAAAGCATGACCCCTCACTTCCATGCTTGGTGAGGCATTACTTCTGGTTTCATAACTAGAGGCAGGCACTAAATATGAAGTGACTCGGGACTGTATATTGCTTATACCTACATTATTACCTGGGAACCCTGCGTGACATCCAAGTCGACGCAAGGATGAGGAAGAAAGAGATTGGCTCCCGGCTGCCTTGCCGATGTCGTTAGGATGGCATTGTTGTCACCAATAGTTGTCTCAGCCGCATGAAACAGCGAGCATGGAAGATGCCGTAGCTAGATTGGAATTTGGGCGGTAGTGCGCAAATCTTGGGGAGAAACGGATCTTGTTTCCAGTCCCTTTATCAACCTCATGCTTTCAGGCCCTTGTCTGGGCACCTTTTCGCATCGTCAATCTTTTCGTCCCCTCGGCTGGCACGGAAGTACCGTCAATTTCTTCTTGCTGATTACCCGAGGACGAACTAACTGAACGTCATCCTCAGTACGGGTTCTAGAGAGGTCACCAATGCTCAGGAGCAAAGTGACTATAGATTTGAAGGAACGATGTGAACGGCATGAACGGTTTCGAAACATGTTGAGTGAGCGGGGGGACGCGCAGATCAATACAGCTAAATGATGCGGGATGAAGCTACGGAACAGTTCAGGCGAGAGCGATTTAGTGGCGTTACGAGTCGGAAATGTCGGTTGAAAGGCAAAGTTTCGGAATGCAATTGCTCTATGTGTATATTCGTTGGCAAACAAACGATCGGACGAAGTGAGCGCTTACACGGCGCATCGGCATTTCCAAATTCCGTCAATAAAAGGTTGTGTAGTTTAAAAAGAACTCCGAAAATGGGGGAGCAGACTATGTAGGCAACGGTGGATGATAAAAGGTGGGACGGTCGAACCTTGTGTACAAGAAAAGGGAAAGTGTGAACGCCCATCAGATGATGACAACGGCAGGAAAAGGCCATGCTCACGACGTCGTGGTCGTCATTTAACATTTTCCTTAGTGCAAGCTTAAATACGATCCCCTCTTCCGAAACTTTGGCAGAGTTATAAATATATTGTTTAACGGGCGTACAAAGTCACTCCATGCTGTCTTCCCCGAGTTACCGCAGTGTTTCCTGTAGTGAATGATAGGATACTGGATACGAATCTTTCCTTCCAACAGCTAACAGCTTCCGATAGTATTTTTGGGGGGGGTTTTTTTTTGAAAGCCTTGTGTGGAGGTAGAGAGTGAGCTGGAAAAGTACATTCAGGTGATCTATGTGGCGGATCACTGCGTTGTAGAAACCAGTGATCAGATGAAGCTTATGTACAGAGGAAAGGAGTGGAATAACGTGCGATCGGTGCTCGGGCGCACTCCTGACCTCAGGCTCACGGCGACACCTTGTCTACAGTTCTAGCGTAATCACTTCGCTACAACTCTCCGAGCCTAAGGTATGGAAGGCGTTGTTGACGTTTAATAGATGATTGTACTTCATTCTTTGCGTACCCTAATCTATACTAATAGACATTGGAAGAGAACCGTGGATGTTTAAAGTGAAGAAAGACTGTATTATTCGCGGAGCGTCGCTTAACATAAACGAGATACGGTCTCTATAGCGCTTAAAAGCTTGTAATCAGGTGCCTCGTAATCCATGTGTTTTGGCTCTTTTCTCGTTAAGAAGTTGGGGTTTGATTCCAGACTTTGAGAGCAGGCTCCTGAAAGATACTTGTTGCCAGTATCGCAATTCGCACTTTATAATGCTATGGGGGATACCATCGAGTTACAAGGTCGAATCCAGTTCTCTCAAGTATGTGGTACTTACCAAGGATATTTAACAGAAGTATAGTATGACAGACAGACATACTCATTCTTTAAATTTCTTCAAACAAAAGATAATCTTCTCGTCACGGATGTCTTCTTATCCACTTTATCTCTGGAAAGATACTATCCTCTATGAAAGATCGACCTCAAGAAATATGAACTTCTTGCAACACGTGAATCTGAGTATCAAAAGATATGACAAATTCCGACCTATCGCATAATTATCATGCTAGCTGTAATATCTTTCCTGATACTCGGAAAGACATACCTGACACACGTCCGGTATATGTACATATAAAAAACACTACTAAACTATCAACAATGAGATTTCGAAGACTGGAGTGACTAGACTATAATATACCAGAAAATCATGTGCCAAATGTGAGAATTTCTAAAACGCCTTCTTTCTAACCAATATGGTCACTCTCTCGGGCATTTCGTATAACACATCTTATATTTTCTTTTTATATACTACGTTAGCTTTAAGTAATTTCTAGTTCAGTGTTCTTCAAGAGTCCGCAAAAGTAAAGTATGTGGACACCACTGTCCCAAAGAGACTGCTCATCATGAGAAGTCCGTCCTTGATACTTTCTACAAAATTACATTACGCTATGGAAGACTTTACCCAAATACAATATGTGTGGAATAACCCGGTGCAAAAGTTGAACAACAATCACACACGGATTAGATACTATATATATTATGCGACAATATGCGACTCGCCTTTTCTCTCTATTCGAAAACACTGACCAATTCAATTTCATGGTCGTGATAGGATTGCTATTGTGCCAGTGCAGATGGTGACACGTCGGAAACCGGATGAGTCACCATTCTGCACGGTATATAGTTTTGACTTCACTCTTTTCCTTGACGTGTGTGCGATTGCGTCGGTTATTTAGACAATCATTATCATAATTACCTTTCTATAGGTAGTTATCTAGCACTCAGTTTGCTTAGTTGGCACTTTAATTTTTTCTCTATGTTATTATAGTTAGGATCATGATTTATCTGATGTGCGAACGAACCATCATCACCACCACTTTATTCATTGCGCAGTGAGATGTATTTGATTATTGGGTGAAGTGTTATGGTGATTCATTATAAGCCCCTTGCACCGGCTCCATATCCAAGATTTCGTATAGAGTTTTGAAACGATATCCTCTTGTCAGATCTGTAGACGGGCACTTGGATGTAGATTAAAAAAAGCGCAGACAGTTTATGTATTTCTTGGGAAGAAACTAACAAGATAACGAACATGTTTTATGATGCTGGAAGTGCAAGATCTCAGATCCAGCAAGTATGCTGCGATGGAGGATCTGCAAGAATACGGTACGAAGGATGGAAGCGTGGTAACCCAGATAAAGTGATTATAGTGATCACCAGCATGCTTCAATGGTGTTTGATGTATTCTACGATGATTCAAGTTCGTATGTTAAACTGCGGCATCTCTGTTTGACTTTTAGCCCTCAACCGTTGTAGTACAAAAAACCTCGGAAGACCACAATCCACAGAATGAGAACATGGAAGCAAAGTCAAAGAATGGATTATGAAGAATTGCCTGACTACCTTATTCCTCTCGTGACGCCCAGATATACACCCCAAACTAAAATTCAGCAAAGAACATCAATCAAACATTGGCACTGCTACTTTCCCCCGCCTATCATTGCCGCTTACTTCATCACAGAGCCCTTTTATGAAAAGTCATGATTTTAAGTGTAATAAGGTAAATCTCTTCACACAAGTGTAGATCGTGATTCGTTACAGCATCCGCAACCCTGTTTGCCTTTCCACCGCCATCTACTATACCTGATATATGCACCCACCGGCTAATACTGTGTAATCGGCATCTTAAACGTTTTCCTACCCCTTATAAACCAATGCCCCAACGCGCCTAGTATAACTGCCCCAAAATTCGGACCCGCATAATTCATGTTCTCTCGAGTAACTGGCAGGACCTGCGGTAACGGCATCCAAATCACCACGTACACTACATAACACAACGCAAACACATTTATCGGAACACTAAGATGGCTAGGAAGCTTGAAGGGTCCGTAGGGAGGCGGCGGACCTCGGAGCTTTCGCAGCAGCATGAAGAAAATGGGGAAGAAGTAGGAAACGTGGAGGGCGAGCGCTTGGAGAGAGATGAGTGCGTTGAAGGCCGTGTCTGATGCAATGTAGATTAGGGAGAGGCATATAACTACCATAGAGAGAAGGGCGAGGGCATTTACGGGGAGTTTGAGGGTGGGGTGGACCTATCGCACATGGTTAACAAAGTATTTTAAGTCCTCAGTTGATTGAACTCACGTATGCGAAGAAGTTGGAAAACGGCAGTCCGTTATCCCGCGCAAAGACCCAAACCAATCGCGACACTGAGGCGAAGATGTTGAATAACGCGAAAAATAGGATCACTGCGATGAGAGAGACCAGAACGTTAGTAGCTGTCTTTGATCCAGTGACGCGGTAGAGAGCATATATAAGTGGTAGTGGAGCGTCTATTATCTCTTTGTCGAGCGGGCCGATGAAAAATAGAAGTACGACGACGAAGACGAAGAGCATGATAGAGTTGACGGTGCAGGTGAGGATGATGCTTCGTGGCACTCGAGTGCGAACCTTCTTCACTTCGTCACCTAAAATTCCGTCAGCAGGTTTTCGTACGCTTACGTCGTCAACTAACTCATATGAAGAACACTGTCGAATCCAGTGACGGAGAACGTCATACTGAGGAGCCCTAAACCCCATGATAAGCCCTTGTTGTTCCATCCCGATTCTTCCCATAGAAGAGTATTGAAGACAAAATCTGGGCTGTTGCGCGGACCGAAGACCACAAATACCACAATGAACACGACGAAGAGAACAATGTGCAGTATGCCGCCAATGCATTCGAACGAGTCGAGCAGCTTTCTAAACCATAGATTAAACACGAAAGGCATAATCATCGTCGCGATCATGACGAGACTGATGTGCCATCGCTCCGGGACGTAGCCTTCGTTGTTGAAGATAACTAGGGAGGTGATAATGTTGGCAAGGATTGAAGGGGGACCTCCGCAGGTAAAGCACCATGCGGTAGTCGTGATCCATCCTAAGAGCAAGGTGAGCTGGCTGCAAGAGTGTCGACTCTATCAGGTCGTACCTTGTAGAAGTCCCCAAAAGCGCTTTCCAGATGGTGCCAAGTTAGCTGACCATCGGTACTGAGCCCCGACAGTGGGGTCTCTGATCACAATCAGTAACGTTCGGCAGCATGATGCGAGGTCTTACATTGACGCTAGCTCAGCCAGTGAGAATCCGACAGCACAGCAGCCGAACCCCGCGAGGATGGATCCGTAGAACATAGAACTCGGGCCTCCATTGTCGAGCGCAAACTGAAAGGTGACTGCGAAGGATTCCCACGATGAAAGTATGATGACGCCAAAGTTCACAACACTCGCAAGGTTGATATAGCGCTATCCCGGTGACGTTAGGTCTCACACTGGCAAAAGGACAGGTGAATCACGAACCTCAAGTCCACGAGCTTTTCGATTGGTAGCTGCATGCTCGGGTGTCACAACCGGCTCATCTCCAGGACCCAATTTGTAATCAACCAGTTCGAGATTGGTGGTAGCCTTCAGCTCTGTGTTATTGTTGAATTCCATATCTCTTTGAGCCTAATCTACAGTACGTTCTCAAGAGGATGCGCCGAAGATATGGGAGCGACAGACGGTCCTGATGCGTCTCGTGCCGCTGTCATGCAACGCAAGTAGACGACGTGCATTAAAGCCACCCATGCAGCCGTGAAATCGATGATGCATGCCGGCCGCCTACACACACAGTGTCCTGCTGAAATGCGAGGCGACGTCTGACTGTAACAGGTTCACGGAAGTCTAGCCTTCAGGCCAAGTACTGGGCAGTGTTACCACATTGGATACTTTTCGCTATTGCCACAAGCAGGAAAAAATTGCGTTCCTGATTCCAAACGAAGCCACTTCAGCCAGTTGCTAATGGTTAAGTTGCAGCAAATGTACCATGTTTATGTTCTTTGTCAACATGCACCAGTGTTTCAGACTAGCGAATGGCGCCCGTATTCCAGCAGCGTTTCCTTCTGAGTGCAAATTCGAGCATGTCCGGTGCGGGGAAGGCCTGCCATGGCTGACGATCCAATACTGCAGGGGCCAACACAAACCATCAATTTTAGGGAGCGGCACCTCCCGAAGCAGGGGTGTTCCGTACAGGACCGCCCTATGAAATCATCCAACTATTCTCCTTTATGCAACGAATAACAACAAACCCTTGCAATCGTCAAGCTTCAAATCGACCGAACATGGGTATAGATAACTTTTGAAGATGGATTCCGAAATAGAACTGAGTACGGAACATGGCCCCCGAAATAATGTATCAAAGCGAGAAGGAGTCATGATGGTATCGCTGTACAGCTGGACTTGCATTACCATGGGGGTCACAATTGCTCGTCTCCTTTTCGCTTGGATGCGCAAACTCAAGTTTGGCAAAGATGATACGGCGGCTTTAGTGGGAAGCGTAAGTCCTACACCTGGGTTGAAGACTTGGCTGACTTTAGACGGTAGGTTGTTTACCTCGGCGCGACAGTAAGCTGGCAGTTTGCTGCAAAAGCAGGACTAGGTAGGCATCTGGACGATCTGCATCCTGGCGACACTGAACAATATTATAAGGTACGACGCAGCCCTGTTTGGGCGACTTGTCTTAACGGATTGCAAAACACTCAGGCTGCATATATTGCACAGTTGCTGCAAATAACTGCGATAGCGCTGGCAAAGCTCTCCACCGTTTTTCTCATCGACCGAGTGGCCACTGAGACACGTATGCGGAAGGTTGTTTTGCCCAGTATAGTCAGTTTCTGGTTCGTGTATTCAATCACCACCTTTGCTTTCCAGTGCGAAATACCGAAGCCGTGGGAACCCACCTCGCGGAAGTGTTTCTATGGCGCTCCTTTCATATCGGCCATCGTCTTCGGTATGATTGTCGATATCATTCTTACGGGGTGGATATTTACCATCTTGATGCCTCTACGCGTGGCTAGGCAGCAGCGGGTTGCAGTCTCTATTTTGTTTTCCACACAAGTTATGTAAGTCTCCTACTCAGCGATTTGACTCCAACTAAGCATCGTGCAGGGTTCCGATGGTGGCGGGTGGACAAGCGTGGGCTGAAGCAAAACTGATGCGAAATGGCGATTCAACATGTATGGGGCTTTCTTGTGCCAGCTCCTGTAGCTGACAGACTCAGGGAATGGATTCGAACTGTCGCTTTTCTTTCAGTGGGCTCTTCCTGGCTTCGTCTCACATAAGAGTAGGGCTAACTTGGGCAGGGCCGTAGCGAGCCTCTCGCTGATCGTTACGAGTTTACCTCGCATAAAACGGCTTCTCGATGTTAGCGATAGTGAATTTCTCATCAACCCCCAGATCACGGAGAGCGAGATTGCACTATCAACCCACGTGGTTAAAGGCGCATCGTCGAGCGGAAAGCACCCTCTCAAACTCGTCCCTTCGAACTCGACCAAATTCTCCACAATGGGGGGGTTGGAACATGGCGAAGGACAAGAATGGCAGGATTTCGTGTCACTAGGAAATACCCAGGACGAGAATACGAGTACCTCCAGCCTTTTCGGGGATCAGGATGTGAGGCTGCATGAGGAGGTTCCGGTACAGACACAGGGGACAAGATCCTTCGTCTGAATGGAAAGATCGCAACGGGAAGAGCTTATATCGGCATACTGTCATGGGACACACTAGGCCAGTGCAGCTGTTGTTAATATACCAGGGATTGGAGACTATAATGATGTGTTATATAGGGGCTTCGTATCAGGATCAATTCTTCGACTTGACTCGCGAAGACGCGGTTTTATTGTACATTATAATGTTATCAATGTGTAATGAAACTACGTAGCGCAGCATGACGTCAGCGAACATCCACTTCCATCGTCCATCTGATCACAGCCAACTTCATAGCAAGAGGACTAACCGCATCTCATACTCCTTCGTTCTCTATCCATATCTGCCTTGAGTAGTTATAGTCTACGTCCATAAATTTGAGCGCAATGTGTTCCGATCACGGGACCAACTCCTTAAGCATTTATCTGGGCCTACCTACCCCGTGTGTAGAGATCCACTTTTTTGGCTTGCAGCGGAATGCGATGCCATGTTAATACCAACATCAATGAGGGGAGAATTGAAGACTTCGGATGATTTCGTCAAGCTTTTCGTTCATCCATAGCACTTTGATCTGAATAATAAGACAGTCCAGCATCACTACCTGTTCATTGAATCGTCCAATGCTATGGAAGATTGCTACCGTAACCATCATCTTAATGATTTCGCTTTCTCATGGTCACACACCACAATAATTGCGACCCTATCGAACTGTCGCTTTCGCTGTCGCTGTCGCTGTCGCTGTCGTGGTCGTGGTCGTGGTCGTGGTCGTGTCGTTGCCTAAAGATGGGTTGCGTGTGGCGGCGGTGCCGCTAAAAGTGGCGGTAAAGGTGGGAAGCTCCGTAATCACCATCCTCCGTACCTGACCCAAGTAATCACCATCCCCCATACCTAGATCAGCCTAGTCGCTAAGCCGGACATTAACTCAGGTTTAGGAATATCTACCGTTACCGGCGAAACGGTCAATGGCTACGTCAAGATCACCGTGAAGTCGAGCGGCTTGCCCGTCACTCACTACTATATCGCTAAACCCAAGGATGTCATGCTATACATGGCAACATATATCACCAAAGAGGTTGATCCTTGAGAGCTGTGATAACTGGCAAGGTTGAGAACGTCAGAGCTACCTACCGGTGTTCACGGAAGTGTTGGCGATACTCGTGGATGCACAGCATTTGAAGGTAAAGATACGTTCAAATGTTCGAAAGGCCAAACAAGCTGCAAGATGAGCATCAATGTGCATGGTCATGCCCGACGTGGCTTACGAGACCTCTGCAAGCGGTCGGTTCATGCGAGACATCAACAGCCAAATTGGATACAGCGACCAAGAGCTCTCCTGGTACATGAACTCCGGCCATGTGCGCACTGAGCCATGGCGTTTTGGGCTTCAAGGACCCTACGCCATGGCGTTCGGCGCCGCCAACTACAAGCCGTCGGAGAGCCACGATACCAGTTTCTTCGGTGGTCTCGGCATTCAGGGTTATACAATATTCCAGCGGGAGGGCGTGGCGCTGTGGCTGGTACTGAGTCCGGTGTACCAGATGGTTTGGAGACTGTCGTCCATTTCCACAACGCCAATGCCCAATACTGGACGAAGGCTAGTGGCGGGAAGTATACTTCTTCCCACATGAAGCTAGGTACTTACAGTGTGAAACTGTACAAGCAGGAATTCCTCGTCGCCAATGACACTGTTACGGTCACAGCTGGTCAAGATACCGCAAACGATATCGCGTCAAAGGAAAAAAATGCGCAGGTCATCTGTCGCATAGGAAATTTTGACGTTCAACCCTTTGATATGAAGAACGGTGACAAGATCGAGCGCATGCATCCTTCTGACACACGAATGAGTACTTGGAGTGGTTCCTCTACTGTTGGCTCGTCCAAATCGACTGATTTTCCGGTGTTCCTCTAGTCAAAGGAAGGTGGTGTTGCGATCGTCACCTTCACTCTCACCTAAGAACAAGTTAAGGATCATGTTCTTTGCATTGGCACTACACGCTTAAGGGAGGAAGACCTTCGGTTAAGATAAACAGCTGGACGGGAACTGCTGACACAATAAATTAACAGCCATGAGCCCCAAGCGTTTGACACTGCAACTTGCTGGCTAGTGGTAGTAAAGTAAGTCTTTTTAAAAGACTGCTGTTTCTTCAAAACAGAAGTAATATCACGGGGCTAGGCCGCAGTATCATCACGTGATGAAGGATTCAGTGCGGGGTTCGGGTAGGTAGCAGCCTCCAGAATACCTCCACATTCCGTCTCAATTTTTCGTTCACTGCGTCTTCCCATTTTATGGTCATGGCAAATTTGCAGCAAGCTTACCTCGGCGTCACGGCTGCGAAATTTCTTACAGTCATACACTTCGCACCGTCCGCTGTTCGAGCAGAAACACCCTCGACCATCTTTTCTTCTTCGCAGCTTCGCGCACCAGGTGCTACAAAGAAGACCTCCATATTCCGGCTTCCAGATGAGCTTCTTGTTGCAATCATTGAGCTTGTCGCTAAAGGCCTTCGTTCCGGCTCCTTGGATGAATGCAAGGAATGTTTACATGGTTACAATGCACGCCTTTGGAGTTATCATCATCTCATGGCATTATCACGCGTGTGCCACAGATTCATGCGTATTGCTCAGCCCCTGCTCTTTCGCGCCATCTACTGCGAATACCCGATTAAGACAGGACCTTCCAGCGTGTTGGTTCAAAAACTCCACGATACGCTAAAGGAAAACCCTCGCTTGCAACAATACTGCAGGTACATATCTCCATTGATTCATGATTGGCTTCCCCTTTCTTTTATATTTGTTCTTTTTCAATCTAATATTTCCCGTCGATAGGTCCTTGTACCTTCACATACCTGATACGCATAGGGAGGATCAGCCTCATAAGGATCTTGTGGCAAACAACTTCGCGGGCTGGCTGACGAGATTGCGCTGTCTTTCAATCCATGGCGGTTTCGAGGATAACCCGGACATAACGCACAATGCATCTACATGGGCTCTAATACGTCGTTTTGTCACTAATTGTAAAGATATTGAGCATGTGCGGCTTTCAAGAGAGGGATGGGGTCTCTATCTGGTCCCCATCTTCAAGTGGCTGAATTTTCCTAATTTGAGCACGCTGTTCGTCCATGGAATATCGAAATGGAAACATGGGAGAGTAGAGCTAGAGCCCGAGGTACGTATACCATTCTCTATTAACGGTTGAAAGAGGTGTCTACTGAGTGGGAGCTGTGTCAGTATAACTAACCTTGTCCGAATGCAGAAGCGCCGCACCGCCTCATTCAGATCGCTTATTATATCCGACTATGAAGAAGGGCCTGAGGCCACGTCGCTATTTATCCAATGGCCCGCTGCACTTTCGCACTTCACGTTCGGCAGTTTTTACAACAACACTCATTTCATGGATTACCCCATGTTTGAGACATGGCTGCTGATACACAGAGATACCCTCAAGCATGTTGACATAGGATCTCTCTCCAGCAACGATAGCAGTGGACCTTTTAAAGCTACTCTTTTTCCCAACCTCGAATTTTTGGGATTGTCCAGATGGCAGATGCACCAAGGTCCTGTTCAATTCAGGGCCAGTGATGCAAACGTGTTAGGCCCCAGGCTTAAAACGTTTTGTTGGGACTTCAATGTCAACGACCAGCACAGCGAAAGTTGGTGTGACTTCGGAGAATCTGAGATTTTATGGATCCGCAACCTTGTAGATGCAGCTATAGCCTGCAAAGCTGTCCTCAAGACAGTTAAAATACAATTTTCGCCAGAGTACTGGGATACCGAAGAAGGGATGGGATATCCATGGGACGCGATGGATCTTCTCAGAGACGAGGTGCTCAGACCAAACGGCATGAATCTAGCGTACAACAACCCGCCTATCTCAAAGGAAGATTGGTTAGAGCATGTTCAGACTCGGGGGAGAGAAGAATTTACAGTCGAAGACGTGGTTGACAGTGTGGGGACCAACGAATCCATTTTGGCGGGTGATGCAGAACAAGCAACAAAGTTTATTGAGCAGGCAGGGTACAAAGGAGGATATCAAGGAGAAGATATCCGCAAATACTTAGTTTCTACGTCGAGTATTTGAAAATCGAGAAGCTGAAATCAAAGCATGCGTAGACATTAAAGATTACTTTTTCATCACCACGTACACCTAAATCCGAGAAGCAAGAACATACAACGCTATTCCATGCCTCAACATCATGACACCTCCACGTCACCAACAACTTAGATCAAGGCTCCTACATTCCCTGCGACAAGCCCAGCAATAGCGACGACTAGGTCATATCGCAGTCCATTCGCGGCATTCGGGGTAGTGGCACTTGAGGACGGCGATGGACTTGATGTCGGGGTGTTTCCCGCAGGGCTCGTTACACTGGAACCTGCACTGGAACCTGCACTGGCACCTGCACTGGAAGAACTCGTAGCTGGTGCCACATCGCTGCTACTTCCTGTCGCAGAACCCGTAGCACTGGGGGTAGCACCAGCACTCGACACAGTCGGAGTTACTATCCCCCCACTTCGACTTGAAGCCGTCGCGGTAGCAGCGCTGGTACTCGTCAACTTCACCGACGTCGTCTTTTTCGCAAAGCACGAAAGATACGACGATGTCTTCACACATGACGCCGTACCCTCGTACCCTCCACAGCACGGATTGGTTGTTTTCAGAGGAGCGCGACCGCCGCCGCAGTCAAGAGGGTCGCAGACCAAGCCGTCGTCTGGGTCGTACCAGTGCGTGATGCCGTCGGCGCATTGGGTGTAGGTTGCGCACTTGACGGCCGAGACTTTGGCGGCGGCGAGGAGGAGGAGCGGGAAGAGCGTGGTTGCGTGCATGGTTGCTTTGTGGGGATTTAGTGATTGTAGTGGTAGACACGAAGACGTCGTGTAACAAGAAAACTGATAGGATGTAGCGAATGACTGACAGCACTGAGGCTGAAGAGAAGGAGGAAGGAGAAGGGATCGTCCTTCTTATACCGTGTCGTATAAGATCCGATGCCTTTCCAAGAAACGTTGTGTATGACAGGCAGATGGCGAAGGTTTCGACGCAGTATATTTCTTTTTCGTGAAGCTGTCGGAACTATGATGATCCAAGCTATTTGCACGTGACACAGTAAAAGCTATATGCAGTAAGGGGTACTATCAAGGCCCAGTACATACCCAGACACAATAATGATGAGTATACAGAATCTTCAAATGGGAGCCCTGTTACGATGTATATCCCAGAATTCAGTGATTAATCCTGTTGGAGTTAAGTCCGACGGTGCGGTCACATCCGAGAGCCACGTGACGCAGTATATATATAGGCCGCATCAGGAAGTTATATTGGTCAATCGCTCTTGATCCGGCAGCTTTTTGCGCGGCGTATGAGAGACAGACTGCAGAGGTCTACCTGCTCTTCGACTCGGCAACAACCTCGTGAAGTAACTAGTTGGGTAGATGCAGTAGGTGTCCCATCGCAGCGAGGTGTATAGCTTCTGCCGAAGCATTCTCAGGCCGGGGTATTCGAAGAGCGAAAAGGGAGACGAGAACGGCAAACACGTCTCAAGATGTGGTATCAGTGAAGGAGAGTAGTTACGAGTGCAGTTTCCCTGATTACCGCTTGAAGCCAGGCATTAGCGTCGTTTGCGCCATTCCTCCTATGTGACTTCGCTGGACAAGCCCCGCACCTTCACAATGTTTGTCGACATCACACGAGATCGTTTCCCTCTATCCCTCTTCATTTATTGCCGACAAGCTCAGCAATAAAGACCTGGCAACAAAACCGTCACCATGAAGCATACCGTGGTCCTCCTTTTCACCCTCCTCTACAACGGCCTCATATCCGCGAGCCCCGTCTCCTCTATTCCTGCCCCTACCGTCAGCGAAGTCACCGTGGACCTCGACGTCGACTTCAGCAAGATCCCCAACGCCCTCGCCACGACCTTGCCCCGGTGCCATGAGAACAAGCTGCACTGCTCCAACAAATTTGCGCCTTCGCCTCAGCCGCTGTGTGTGTGCGGTGACGAAAACTATACTTTCAATACCGCTCCTATTCCCGTCGGTAGCGTTCAGTCCGACTACAGCGAGCTGCCAGGCTTGCTCGAGGCTGTTGCCAAAGACGTCAACTCTGGACCCAGGGTCGCTTCCGATTGCTTGCAGGCATGTTGCACGCCCTTTCCAATTTGGTTCTGCATACGGTGCAATAATTGTTGATCGGAATGGGCGACGGACGCCAGATGGCATTGTTTGCGTTCGATGGTGCTGTTACCTAGTAAGACAAGTCTGCCTCACTCCGCGATCTATCTCTTTGTTCTGACTTGCGTTACAGGCTGCCCGTTGGATTGCCTACATGGCGAGATCATCTGATATTGGGTTCGGCGTTTGGCGCTGAGATCCTGACAATAGAACTCAGCTACAGAACTTGAACAAGTGGAAACAAAGTCACCTGTGAGTGACTGTTTACTATGAGACAAGTACTTGTTGCGATAGATGTGTGCCTGTTGCAGCCAGTGGCTGGGAAGGATAACGTCGAGTGAAGAAGGAGATTGACGGGACAAGTGTGGAGAAGGCATGGAGAAGATCTTCCGTCGCCACGTACTATCGCTCTCAATTCCAACGTCACAAACAGCTTCTTGATAGACAGCCATTACTTTCACCTCCTTACTCGACAGATGTCTACGAACACCGCACCCAATCAGCGAAATGCCGGATCCCGTGACTTCTCCCGAGGTGCCTCGGCTGCCGGCGCCCCACAAGCGTTAAAGACGCGGCGCCCTTCTCTCTCCGCATGCTCCGCATTTCTTCCCCTACCAACCCAGACGCCGCCTCTCGCCACTCTTTTCGCCCCAATTCCTTGCCAAATCGCACTGCAAAGATGACGGAACGCCTCAAGTCCATCGTTAACCAGATATCGCCGGCTAAGAGCGGGTTAAGCACGATGTAAGCTCCCAGTCCCCCGAGCCCAGACATGGACGTGGGTACGAGAGAAAGAGAAGATGGGATGGAGATGTAAACTACGGGAGAAGATGGGACGAGAGCGTGTCCTGACGGAGTGATGCAGCACGACGAAGAACCCCGACGATATCGTCATCACACTCGCGATCCGCACACCGCTCACCAAGGCATTCAAGGGCGGCTTCAAAGACACCCCGCTCGATGGAATCATCGTCAAGTTGCTGAAACAAGTGGTTGCAAAGTCAAAGCTTGATCCTGCGCTCGTCGAGGACATTTGCCTGGGCAATGTACGTCTCTCCCGCCGTGTTTCTTCTCCGAGGGTTCGCACTGACACGCCCAGGTCTCCGACGCCAAAGCCGCCTACTACAACCGCGCTGCCATGCTCGGTGCCGGCTTCCCCAACACCACCTCGGGCTCGTCCGTAAACCGTTTCTGCTCCTCGGGCCTCAAGGCGGTGCAAGACATTGCCAACCAAATTGCCACGGGCTCCATCGAAATCGGGCTCGCTGTCGGCGCCGAATCGATGACCGTGGGCGGCGACCGTCTCGAGCGTCCCTTCTTCGGCGAGATCATCGAGAACCAGGAAGCAGCCGACTGCATGCAGCCCATGGGCCAGACATCGGAGAACGTGGGCAAGGACTTCAACATCACGCGCGAGCAGCAGGATCGGTTTGCAGCCGAGAGCTATAGACGCGCCGAGGTGGCGCAGAAGGCGGGTTGGTTTGACGATGAGATTGTGCCGATTCAGGTCAAGATCAAGGATCCCAAGACGGGAGAGGAGAAGGATGCCACACTGACCAAGGATGAGGGTCCCAGGTGGGGAACCACGTTTGAGGGCCTGCAGAAGATTAGGCCGGCCTTCTTGCCGCATGGTGACAGGTCGACAGGTGGCAACTCGTCGCAGGTTACCGACGGTGCTGCCGCCGTGTTGTTGATGAAGCGCTCTCGGGCTGAGGAGCTTGGGCAACCCATCTTGGCCAAGTTTGTCGGTGCGACGGTGGCTGGTCTCGCACCCAGAATCATGGGTATCGGGCCCTCGATCGCCATTCCCAAGCTCTTGACCAAGTTCAACCTCACAATAGATGACATTGACCTTATCGAGCTCAACGAGGCTTTCGCGTCCATGGCGGTGTACTGCATCGAGACGCTGAAGATCGACCACTCGAAGCTGAATGTCCGTGGCGGTGCGATTGCCCTGGGTCACCCGCTGGGTTGCACGGGTGCGAGACAGATTGTTACGGGCTTGAGCGAGGCGAGGAGGCAGAAGAAGAAGGTGCTTTTGACATCCATGTGTATTGGTACTGGAATGGGTATGGCGGGGTTGATTGTCAACGAGCAGAATGTGTAAGGACATGGGTAGATACTTTGTTAAAACAAAATGTATGTTCATTGACCCGTTTGATCCGAGTATTCTTGATCTTACTCCATTCTACCCACCCCAAAAGCCAACTCTATCAAATTGCGAACGATTTGCGCATAGACTAGACGGGGAAGCATTTGACTCCAGCGGACGACAAAGTTACAGCGCCTACAAGTGCTACCTCGTATCAACAACTCTATGGCTTCCACCTCAATAGCGTAAACGAATGTTTCCCAAACGTATACTTCCCTTTCCCATCCCAACTACTCTCCGCTATCCCCACCTTCTGCTCACTCTCACTATTAACCACATCGACATTCTCCCCACCAACCGTATACACCTCCACCTTATCCGTTTTCACACCCTCAACAGTCACCTCATAGTCCTTCTCCTCACTCACATTCGTGACCGCCAAATTCACGAATCCATCCTCTCCAACCGCAGCACAGCAATCCAAGAACGGCGTCTCGATCGCATTCCGTATCCACTTCGGATTCGTCCTCCCCGTGTACTCGGGCGCCCTCACATTGACAGCGACACTGTGTCCGCGCACAAACTTGCTAAACAGCAACAGCGGCCACCAAATCGTCTGCTTCACGACACCCTCCTTGGTCGTCAT
The DNA here is from genome assembly GCA_019202945.1 of Corynespora olivacea. NCBI lineage: Eukaryota > Fungi > Ascomycota > Dothideomycetes > Pleosporales > Corynesporascaceae > Corynespora > Corynespora olivacea. Next base: position 41,148 of record JAGQEM010000142.1, read on the forward strand.
CAACGGCGAAATGACATTGATCGACTGCGCGATATTCGCCATGCCCAAATCCCTCGCCTGCCTGACAAACCCGTTGAGAAAGACCGACACCGCAAGCGCATCGGAAAGCGTGTACTTTTCCTCGGCCCCCTTCTCCCCCGGCGCCCTCACAGGATCCCAAACGTTCCACTCGTCGAAACATATCGTCTGCCGCGGCACCGTCTCCGGGACCCCGTTCTCGATCCTCGCGAGATCGATCAGCGCACTTGCCATCTGGATCGCGCGCTCTGCGCCCCGTGGCGCCGTCGCGTTGGCTAGATGCTCTTTGTCCGCCGTGTAGACGTGGATCGAGTGCATGTCGATGAGCGACTTTGTCGAGTCGCCGCTGAGGCCGTGCACGTCCCATTTCACGCATTCTTTGAGCACGTAGTAGTCCCAGGACGAGTAGCCGGTTTCGCCGCACAGGATCAGCGTGATGGTGGGGTCGAGGAGTTTGAGCGCTTTTGCCCATTGGTAGGCTTGCTTGGCGTAGTCTTCCTTCGTGAGCTGGGCGACTTGCCATGGACCCCAACATTCGTTGCCGAGGGCCCAGTATTTGACCTGCTGGCGTGTTAGGCTCGGGGGACATGGGAGAGGCGGAGGGGAGTGGCATGTACGTTGTAGGGTTCTTCGTGTCCGTTTTGTCGCCGTAGGTTCGCGTAGTAGGTGTCTTGGGTTGAGTTGCAGTATTCGAGCCAGGCTAGGGCTGTACCGAGATGTATGGGTTAGTGTTTTTGGGGATGGCGAGCGGAAGTGCGGAGGGAAAGGGGAAGGGGCTGACCTTCATCAAGTGTTCCGGTTCCAAAGTTGAGGCATAGATACGGTTCTGTGCCTACGATCTTGCACCATTTCATAAACTCATCTGTGCCGAAGGAGTTGGGCTCGATGCCTAGCCAAGCGAGCTCCGGTCTGTCTTCGTATCAGCTCAATACACGAGCTTCTCTCAACCATCCGTCCTCGATCGTGTCTTCGTCGTCGTCGACAAGAGGAATGGGAGTCTGTACCTCTTTGGCCGCTTCTCCTTCGGTCCAACGCCGTCAAGCCAATGGTACGTGGCCACAAAGTTGCCTCCTGGGTATCTCACGACCGGCACGTTCAACTCCTTCATCGCCTCGATGACATCTTTTCGAAAGCCGTTTTCGTCGGACAGCGGGTTTTCAGGGTCGTAGATACCGCCGTAGATGCACCGGCCCATATGTCTAGCAGAGGGTCAGTTTCCGCAAGGCATTCATGAGGTCATGAAGTGGAAGCCCATTTACTCCGTGAAACCGCCATAGATATTATCATTGATGCTAGCGATCTTATGATCCGGATGGACGATGATCGAAGGACTTTCCGCCTCCGAAATACTCGTAAAAGACGCCATTTTCCCCCAACAAACGGATCGAATCCTTTCAGAAGGGCAATTGGAATGTCCGCTCAGACAAATACAAATACTCTCTCAAGGGTAGCTATCTACAAGGATAGCTTGTGAAAGCTCCAAAAAAAATCACATCGTGACAGCGTGACGTCTCCACACTCCCCTACTAGCCCTAATACGAGCTAGCCTCTCACCCCTCCGATTCGCGGGAAAACCACCTTCCACCACTTTACCGTTCACCATGCCGCAAGCAGCACTACGTCCGTCGCCTGCCTGCCTGCTAGCCGGATCATCTTACCCCGAGGCTTGGGGGGATTGGAGGAACGGCGCGTAGAGGAGCGGGGTGCTGGCCGGAATCCGGGGACGCAGTCGATGCCTAGGGTGAGCCGGGGTACGCTGGGGTGGGTGGATGGGGAGATTCGTTGCGTGAGGGCGTGCATGTGCTTTGGTGCCGGGACATATAGATTGGGTGGTATAAAGAGTGTGGGAGCCGCCGGTGTGGGTCGTGATTTGTTTTATGTACGGATAGCCTCTTATTTGCTTGCTGCAGCTGGAGCTTGTTGTTACTGTGTGATTCCTTGTTGACCGAGTGTCGTGTGAAAGATTGCTGGAACAAAACATGGCGATTCCTCCAAAATTGTATCAGGTATGTCTGTTCCTTTAGCTTCGCTCTCGCGGTAACGATGTTTCGGGGGAAGTTCAGAGGCCTTTTTTGTAAACATTACTCCTAGGTGGATGCAAGATCTTTTAGTTTGTGTAGTGGACGACGTCTTGTGCTTTTCTTGTTTTCCGAGATCGCCTTTCCGAAAGGTGTTCTCTCCATGCCCCTTCAATTGCTAATTGAAGACTATAGTTCCTCGTCGGTGTCTTCGCATCCCTTGGATCACTGCTCTTCGGGTATGATCTCGGAGTCATCGCGCAAGTCATCGCATCGCAGTCCTTCAATACCAGATTCAACCCAACCAACGAAGAGATTGGTGCCGTCGTATCTGTGTTCACGGGTGGCGCGTTCTTCGGCGCGTTCGCTGCTGGATTCCTCGCCGATGGATTGGGGAGAAGATTGACAATCATGATTGGTGCGACGGTGTTTTGCTTGGGTGGTGGGCTGCAAACTGGTGCGAAGGCCTTGTCCTACTTGTACTCTGGGCGTGCGATCGCTGGTCTTGGGTGAGTTGGAAGGCCGCTTTGAAAGTTGGATTGGAAGCTACTGACTGTGCAGTGTCGGCATTCTTTGCATGATCGTGCCGCTATATCAGGCTGAGTTGGCGCATCCTAGCATCCGTGGCCGGGTGACTGCTCTCCAGCAATTCATGTTGGGTGTTGGAGCTCTCGCGGCTGCGTGGATTTCGTATGGTACATATGTCGGTTTCGACCCCACCAACGACGGACAATGGCGCACCAGTCTTGGTATTCAAATCATTCCGGCTGTTGTCCTCGCGGCTCTGATTTTGCTCTTCCCGGAGAGCCCTCGATGGCTCATCGATAATGTAAGCTCATCTCGCATTTCATCGCTATACGATTGTGATATGGGTACTAATGGTTCTCTTCCCCTTTACAGGGCCAACCTGAGGAAGGACTTCGCGTTTTGGCCAAACTCCATGCCCATGGTGATATCAATGACGCTTGGGTTCGTGCCGAATTCGACCAGATTCAAGACGCGATCACCTTCGAGCACGAACACGAAGCACAGTCAATCATGGAACTCTTCACCGACAAGTCGTGCTTCCGCCGTCTCTTCCTCGCTTGCGCCATCCAGGCTTCTGTCCAGATGACTGGCGTCTCAGCAATCCAATACTACTCAGTGACCATCTATAAGCTGATGGGCATCGCCGGGGACGAGACATTGAAGTACCAGGCTATCTCTTCCGTAATCGCTTTGGTCGCCCAGATGCTTTGCATTTTGTTCATCGACAGGTTCGGACGTCGCTGGCCGCTCATTATTGGAAATCTTGGTAATATGTTGACCTTTATTATTGCGACGATTCTGCTGGCCAAGTTCCCGCCAGGTGCCAACGATAACAAGTCCGCTGCCTGGGGCTTTATTGTGATCACTTGGCTCTACAACTTCAGCTTCAGCGCAACGTGCGGTCCCCTATCCTGGATCATTCCGGCCGAGATCTTTGACACAAAGACGCGTTCAAAGGGTGTCATGATTGCGACTATGGTGTCATTCGCTTTCAACACAATGATTGGGCAGGTGACGCCCATCGCTATGCAAAATGTGGGCTACAAGTTTTACGTCCTCTTCGCTGTAAGTATTTTGCTGTTTCGCCTATTGGAGAAGACTTGACTCACTTTGTTTACAGGTCTGCAACTTCGCAAATGCCGTCTTCTTCTGGGCGATTCTCCCCGAGACCGCAAGGCGTCCGCTCGAAGAAATGAAGTACCTCTTCACCAACGCGCCCATCTTCGTGCCTGGCATGAAAGGCAACGACTACTCGCCGCATGATCTTGAACGCAGGGTTGAAGAAGTCGAGGCGAAGCAAGTGTATGCGCACCATGAGGAAGCGGTCGTAGGCCATTGAGCGTTTTCGCCGTGTTCTGTAGTGCCTCAGGGTCGAAAATGAGTCTGAAGCAACGTCACAGGAGGAAGGAAGATAAATACCAGTCCATAGTAAATACATGACAGCATTGCCAAACGCGGCAATTTTTGCCACAAAGTGTTGAAGTCTGCGATCCGAAGCAGCCCCTGCGCTTTCATGTGAGATCGCGACGATACAAACGCGAACCCACTCACGGCAACGCGGCATCGCCTCGACCCATCATTCCGCGACACGCATCGGGCAACTGCCTGCACTGGTTTCACCGGCATATCAAATCACCGGGCCTGACAGCCCGACATATCAAACCGCGCGATTGTTGGATCACGGCGCGTCCCGACCGTCCTACCCAGTCGGCCACCGTTCTAGCCCCGCTCAACAGCCACAATACTCCAGGTGTCTAAATGCCGTCTGTTCCAACGCCTCAATTCACCAGCCTCATCGCACCTGTTCAAGTAAGTTGAGAGCCAAAGTGTCGATTGTAGTGCGGATATGCGGCTTCATTGTTGACGCCGCTTGCATGGAAAGTTGTTGAGGTGCCGCACGGATCGGACGGCTTTTTCGATGGCTCGTCCAACCATGGTTCCCAATCTCGTAATTTGAGCCTTCGAGATGCTGCCGATTACTGCTTTGAGTAGGACAGGTGAAAGACTACGGATGTTCAGACTACGTGCTCGTGTGGCTTGATGCCGGATATGGTCAAGGGAGCTGCTGCATTCGGTGGACCTGTTGAGAGACGTGTAGAGTTCGTTCCTATTCTTTCGGGAGAACAGAATTGTACAGTACGCGTGAGAGGTGCGACATTGTTGCCAGAACCGTGAATATACCCCTTCAGGCAAGTTTGCAAAGGTGTTGATTACGGGGCAGTTGGGACGAGCAGGGGAGGTGGGTTTCACGACCTCACGACATCCCGGGACGTTCTCGTCCCCGTCACGAACATCTCCTCACTGGGAAGGTTTTGGGAAGGGTGTTGAATGCTGCACGCAACAACCGTAACACGACATTCTTTGTACCTGCCATGGATATACCTCTTTAGGAAGTTTTGTAGGCAGGTGTTGGTTGCGGCAGCTGATTTCTTGTGTAACACGCGGCAATCCGCACCAAACGTTTTCTGGTTTTGGGTGGGTTACACGACATTTTCGTCCCAGCCATAATGTCCTTCTCTGGAAGGGCTGGTGGAAAGGTGTCGATTACCACCTGTCGTCTCTCTATTGGAAGCACAACGCCTTTTGGACATCCACGTCGGAACCTTGAATATACCTCTCTGGGAAATCTTGTAGGAATGCGTCGGTTGCTGCAAAGTTCTACCTGTCTCCGAACCTGCGCTTGGGCAACGGATGCTGATATTGTGTTGCACTGCTGTCGAGTGTACATGGATGCGCGTCATTCTCGTTCTCGTCGGAGTTGTGAATATACCTCTCTGGGAAATTTTAGAGAACCGTCGATCCTGGCGGATGCACCTGCTGGTTGTGGCAGGGCTAGACGAAAGAATAGATGGCATCAGAACCTACTCTGTTAGGCAATATTCGGGGAGCCATCGATTAAAGCCAAGTGCCACAGCATCAGGTGTGCAGGGAGTGCGTCATGCACGAATCCAAAATTACTCTGTTGGGCAATAATCCGGAGAGCCATCAATCACAGCAAGTCCCGCACCTCCTCCTCGGCAGGGGTGCGTAGAGTGCGTCATACCCAAACGTACTCTCTTAGGAAGTATTTTAGGAAGCCATCGATCGGTAGGTAACAGACATCTCGTTACGCCGAATACAAGAACACAAGATCTACCAATCAGGCCGTGGTATGGAGAGTCGTATCTTATCACGTGCCGTGAGTGCACCCGAAGTTGCTGCTACGGCCAACAATGAAGCATGTGTCAATAGGACTTTCTTGCCAGGAGAAGCGTCGGTATTCGTCAAGTTGCAGATGGATTTTCGTTGTGTCCGAACCGGCTTCGGCTTCGGCTTCAGCGGGCCGAACTTCTAGAACTACGCCTCTCGTCCCGTTATTAACGACTTACATCCTTTCTATTCAGGCGTCCACCCTGGTGTTACTCAATCCCACGCATTTGGCACTCCAATGAAGATGAAATGGATTTCCGCCCGCAGCACTGTAACTGTACGGCGAGAAGACTTCTAGGGAGCTTTACACACCACTCGGATGCTCCCAAACGAAGAAACATCAGCAAGTCATCTTCACCGCCATAAGTTTGACATTCAACCCCGGACGTGGCGGAGAGAAATCAAGGTCATATTCCTAAGATCCCTGGATAGCGCCTTTTCCCGAGAATCGTGCCAGATACGTTGGAATTTTCGGGCCACAGCACGACCTCCTATGAGCACCTTTACGATGTTTCCAAACAGTGCTGTCAATACGGCCCGGGTTTGGTTCTGCCCCCGGCCGATCAACCGCAGTGGTACTCAGGAGGTATGCGCTGCAAGAATACTCTAATGCACCCCTTGAGCACGGTTCATGATCTCAGACCCATGAGCTTAGCGGCCCGCATAAGGTTCACCCATCTTCTGCATGCATGATCAGATCACATTGCCTACAATGGTACACTTGCAGTTTACCCTTAATGACATGGATGTTCAGCTGTCTGGAGGCCAATTAGACGACCGTGCAGATGTGCTGCAAGTGCTCGAACATCATTGCGTGTCATCTGCGCCATCGTCACAATCATTTCCAATCTTTCTCCAATCATGATACTAATCACATTCTTCTTTCCTTCCATCGAACGCCACTAACCACTCTTGAATTTATTCATGCTGACGCCATACTCTCTGACCACCACAAGGATGACACATCGAATGGCTTGATTGTACCACGTTAGTCTTCGCAACCTCTTCAATGCTTGAGTAAACGAATAGTATGGCACGGACTGCTCACGCAGCCGCAACACGAGCTGATTGCCTGGCTCGGAACAATCCGCCTGCGAGAAGACTGCCGCCTCTGGCGAACGTACGGACATTCCGCGGGTACAAAGATTACTACACAAGGGGAAAACGCCATGTGTCGGCTGACTGGGCCGTTCTAAGTTTCAAAGCTGCTCGTGGAAAGAGAAGAATATTCTACTCGTATCCGATCCTCATCGGAAACCCGTCAGCCTTGTCAGCCTTCGGATAGGACCGATGATATCCGACAAACACTGATCTTCCACTCCGACCTAAAGTACCGCCGAGAGAACACCCGACACCGACTATGGAAATCAAACTTCCTGGGCAGAACTATTCCAAAAACAATGCAGGTTCCTTACAATCAAAACTCACAAGGTTTCTACTTCGCTGTTCTAAATTTCACCAATAAGATGCAGTCAGTGCTTTGTCAAAGCAGAAGGCACATTCTCCTCGATGACAGTTGGTGGCGTTGCGAAAAGTCCAGCATCTCCTGAGTCAGCCCTTCAGCCAGCGCGCCATGATTTTGAATCGCATAGCAGAATACAGAATGCGAGGTTACCTGATGAGCAATAATATGCTGACTTATAGCATCACGTACTGAACCTCGTGCTGCAGTGTCTCACAATATCCACGCTGAGAATTTGAAGGCTCTATGCGAGGGCGCTCTTGTCCTTCGTTCGCTAAGGTGGAGTCTCTCAAGGGTCAAAGAAGGCAAAAGGATCATGTCAGGGTACATGCACAGTAACATTTGTGATCGAGATCACCAGGTTGCTATCACATACCATTTTCTATCAAACGATATCGATCGTTACATAGCATCTAACTCAGATATAAAAGCTCACCATTGTCACCTTCCAGTCCTTACCACTTCTCCAACACTTCCTCTATCAATAACTTCTAAGCCCGCCCGCACCGTTTCCACCACCATGCACTCCACCATCCTCACTCTCCTCCTCACCGCCACGGCCGTCACCGCCATACCTGCATCCCCCATCGTCGAGCGCCAGGCCACTCCCACCATTTACGCGCGATTCTATCCTGACGGCGGCTGCCACGGTGACTGGGTCGACGACACTGTGTTCGTCCAGAACGACTCCGGCTGTGTCAACAATGGGCTCACTGCTGCTTACTTGAGCACGAACTTCACCGGAAATGTGGCGACTAAGACGCGTAAGCGGACCTTCGTGACGAAATTGACAACAAAACGAAGCTGACTAGATGTAGTGAAGGTGTATTCTCTTCCGAACTGTGATGAGAGTGGAAACTTTTTCACAGTTGCACCGGGGCAAGAGGGGTGTTTTGCGCAGCATGTTGGGTCTTCTAAGTTCATCTAAGTTGATTGTGTTTTGGATAGGGGCGGGGCTCATGAAGTGAGAGGTCAGATGGTGGTTGGAGGGTTTAAAGCGGAGTGGAATCTTGGGGAAGTCATTCGTTTTTGGGGATTGCGATGGCCGTCTATAAAGCCTAATCATAATCGTAAAACAGGATACTACTGATTGAGGTCGTGTCAATCTTACCTTGATTATAACTTAACATTGCTGCGCTCTTCTACGTGTGGGCGTGTTTGAGAATTGTTTCAAGGTGTCGGAGCACAATCCTTGCGGATATTAGACTATTTAGAATATCATAAAATTAACAAAGTGTGAAAAGCAAACGAAAGGGTCATTTGGGATTTCTGTGTCCTTGTGCGGCTCAAACTGCACCAGTTCAAATGACTGTGTGCCTTGTTAATAGGTAGAAAACGGAAAAGAATGAATAAGGCCATACCTATTCGGATCTGCAGAAGGAAGGCCTTATCGCTCTGGTGTTCAAAAAGGACGATTCGATTAGCTCAAAGTCGTTTTTTCTCTGTCTAGAATCGACAAACAAGAAAGAATTCTCGAATGTAGAGAGGAGACGGTAGGTGTTCCTCTTTCATAATCTAAGATTTCTCCCTGCCCGTATATTTTTGATGGATATTCCTCCAATAATGGCCGATGCCTAAAAATTACAAAACGATGCTAATAAAATTCTTCAGCCTCGCCCTCTTCCAGTAACTGATCTCCTGCACCTTTTTAATCCTAAGGAAATAAAAAGGCACTGAATACGCCTCATGCATTGCTCTGCATCCCAGGACGATACTACCTGCTGCTCCCTTCGAAAGTGGGGATAGAATATTCAAATGTTTTAGGGCCTTTTGTTTGTGAGAATGCCTGCATGTTATATCGGTCGTGGAGTGTTCGCAAGCGACTGGTATTTACAATAAATTCATGACTTGGGACATTTGCCTCGTACTGAAAAAATTATTATACAATGATACATTTCTTGCAACAAGTTCAGAAACCTAAAATATCGGACCTCATGTGTCTATTTTACAATGCCATTCTGTGGCAATCGTACGGAACAAGCAGCCACCAATAGATGTTGCATCTCATGTTGCGCCTTTTCAGAACAAAGGTCTCGATGGATGGTATTCTTTATGTTCCTGTAAATTACAACTCTTGGCCAAACTAGAAGGGTTGCCCTACTTCTTTCTCTACGTAAATACGGCCACAACATGCCTCAGAGCACGATCGAGACAATAATTCAAACGTCTCGCTTTACTCGAGCTTTCGGGCTCAGATATGAATCCCGTAGTGCCCACAGGTATAACTGAAACTTGTATAGAATGTTGAGTCTCGGCGATGTGTCGAAGGCTTGGCAGCACTTTGCAAAATGTGAAACTCGGAGTGACGAAATGTCTGTGTCTCGCAAGGAAATTACTGCCATGCATGCATTATCAAAGCATAACTAACAGTATCTTCACGGAAGCTTTGGAGCCCGGTTGTCTATATCTATATTTGCCTCTTCCTTTTTACCTGAGTTCATCTCCACTCGTATCCCGTGCTAATCCTCGAGACAGGAAGGTCCGGCCGTCATGGAGCTTGGGCGCTGGCACCTGGAAACAAGCGCTTAGCACGAGCTGTACTTCAAGCGCAGAGAGTATGCTGAAAGAAAGACACTGGAAGATATAAGCCCCTAACGTCATAGGAGCGCTTGAGCAGTGCCTTTCTAATGAAATGGTTTAAGAAAAGATGAGTTAATTAAGAACTACGGTCTTAGAGATTAGAAGGGCAATCCTTTCATCGCCGTCGATAACGCTTCTGCCATGTAGACAATTCATCGAAGACAAGATATGTCCAATTGGATATCTCCTAAACATCTCTATTCTTTTCGCACACCCATCCATCGCTCGATTAAGATTAATAGAGTTGCTTAGGATAATAATTAACGGGGGCGCACGGAAGCCCCGCCTCAATGGGGGATATGTCTCCTGGAGAAAGCTCGAACCCTCCAGTGGCTTGAAATCGATAGATCAAAGCACCGAAAGCTAAAGCAAGCTTTGACATGTCATTCTACGGATTTATGAAAGCAAGATACCATTTAATTCCAAATAGAGCGTGGAAAATTGTTGAAATGGGATATGCGCAGTAGCAACGATGACTATCTCTGTAGAACAGCAAAATTGCGCAGAAAACCGCCCTATCTCCAAAATATGCTCATGTAGCCCAGTCTCTTTTCTCATGCTCTTTTCCCCACATGCGCCACACCTCCTTCTCGTTACTTAAAACACTTGCTTAATAAGCGATGTGCTTGTCCAGCGTGAATAGTGAATCGACTTGTATCAGTAAAATAAGGGTGTGGAGAGAAGCCGGAAAGTCTAGCGCGAGAACGGACTAAGCAACTGGACAGCTCAGCGAGCCTACTACCCAATCATCCCCTCTAGCTTTGTACAGGTATTATATCAGTCTCAAAAATTTGAATTTGAAACCTACCTACATTCTTGGGCTTAAGGCTACGTACTCGCACCTAAAAATCTTTCGACACCCCACGAGCTCAAGTTCTATAAAGTGTAGCCAGACACTTAACATAAAACTCTACCAGCATGTAGCTACAATAATACAGGACTATACTGGCATACGGCTACACTGATACAGGATTGCACTAATACATGACTAGACCCTACTATAAGGTTCCATTGAACCTGCAACAAGTTCACCTTGGCCGAACGCTCCGACCAGCCACCCTCCTCTCCTTTTCTTCTGATACTTTGTATACATCTAATTACGCTGCATCAACCGCACTTCGTCAAAGACGCAACAATTGAGATTCCTCGCGCACTAGCTTGCTCCCGCCGAAATCAAGCTCTTCAAAGAATCAGTAATAATTGTAGTAGCCGCAACTGGCAAGTCTTCAACTTTACTAGCGTGGATTTCTGCGACATTTCGATCAATGTCGACATAATTAACGTTTGCGGAAGGTGCTTCGGATGAACGTGCAGTTTGCGATAGTCACATCCTACAGTATCTCCGACGCTGCCTTGACGAGGAACTTGATGAAGTACGAGCAGTTACCTGCAGCACAGAGTAAGCGAATCAAATCCAGAGTATTGAAAGTACCCTGTACACCACAACGATTTCGAGTTGTAAAAACATGCCCAGCGCGGTACTCACCTAAGAGTCTGAATTGGTTGTGGTTCAGGTTTTATCGGCGCTTTTATTCTCCTGTAGTGACATCGCAACATTGCGGCTCGACTGGCGTAGAAGACGTTATAATGGAGCGAATCCGTTTGTTGGACTCATCGTCGTAGGACTATGTTCGAACTTGGGCGCGTCTTTTGACGACGACAAGCGGTTGTGGGCGTTCGGTGGCGTCGTTGAGAGGGTTATTTATCATGGCAGTCGCGTATTGGTGGGATTGTAGGCTTTGGGAGCATGCCCTGACGAATTGCCTACATATATTTGTGGACTGATGAAGTCTTCAAGATAGAGTCAGAAATATAGGGGAAGGGGGGAGGGAGAAGTAAGTCAAGTAAGCGCGTTGTTTGAAGTGCTATGCTTCGTGACTGCCGCACCGTAACTCAAGAGGCAACTATTCGTCTTCTTCTGGTCCAGCTTCCCGATAGCCTCTAGACTCACTTAAAACCGCAAAGTGCATAGGACTTGCTAAAGAACGTCAAATGTGCCTCCCACAATGTGAACGCCTGTTGAAACCTTCTGACGCCGTCCGACATCCCAATGCACCAGATCCAGGAGTTATTCAAACCATTTTCGTCCCATAAGTCAGCATAGTCTCACTCAGAAAGGCGTATCTCAGCTTTCATTGTTCAGCATCCCCTCTGCACCGTCCGCCCAAGGTTGAACCAATCTCTCCGCCTTCCTCTCCACATAAAGCCTCATTCTCTCATCTGCACAACTGACATGGCTTCCAACCACACCCATCAACTCTCTTATGTCGCTCTTGAGTAACGCCACCTCAGCTTTAAGTACCTTATTCTTGCGTTCTACTTCGCGAGCGGTGACGACAAGTTCATCTTGTTGCTGTTTCTGCTTTCCTCTGCATTTGCTGGCGGCTTTGCGGTTCTTCTCAAGATAGATTGCACGTGCTGAGCCCGGTTCTGCGATAATGGAGGTGTTGCGTCGTCGCGGTTGCCGGGTTTTGGGAGATGCTGGAGTGGATGAGGATGCCGGGGATTTGGTACCTAGGAAGGTTAGTCAGGTTGACTCAAGGGAAGACGAGGGGAAATGTTGCTGTCCTAAACTTCAGTCGCGTAGCGTTGAGAAAGACTGTGCTATCACGCGAGCGAGAAACATGGCTGACAAAGAAGGGTTACGCACTTTCTGCCGAAAAGCTGGAATCTGAACGACTCAAAGTTGAGTCGACACGTCTCTTCAAAGGCGAGATGGTGGGTTGAAGTGGCAATAAATCCAGTGGTCGGGCGTTCAATGAAGTGAACGCTGTTTGTGTTGATCTTTGTGATGGATGGGAATCCAAATGTCTACCGTTGACGAAACCATCATAGGGAGGTGGCTCGGTAGCGGCTGAGTCCTGAAAGTTCCGACGATGCGATAACGCCAGTCGCTCGTCATTGGCAGAAAACGGTTCTGATAAAAACTGACAATGGGACAGATTCGGCGTCTCCGGGGCGTTGAAGCTAGATGAGAGGACCGGCGGTCTCGTTGCGCCCACGGCATTCGCGCCTTGGACTTCATCATTCCACCACACCGGATTGTATATGGGACCGGATGTATTCATTGACGAATTCCTTTCGAGATTGAGTCGGTCGGTTGAAGGATATGTGGATGCCAGCGTCTCCATGATTGCCGCATAGGCACTCACGTAGTCCCGCGGTACTTCTGGCCACGCCTTACCAGGCTTAAATTAGACAAGGTAGGTTGAATGCGTGATCAGCAACTCTCGATTCATGGCAAAAGCAAATTCTGTGAACGACAAAGAGTTCAATGGAGTTATAATGGGTCCCGTGAGGCTAGAGGGCAGGGAGGCTCGAGGCCGTCTGAATCGGAGACGGGAAGTACGCGCTCAGACCACTTACAAAATCCACAATCCAGTTCAATTCGGAACCTTGAAGACAAGGCTAGGGCCACCCGCTATTCACCTCTTATAAAGCAGTGGCCATCAGGTTATCCAGTGATGGCGCTAAGGCATAACCCCTTCACCCTGTGTATGGACGATCATGACACCATAGCACAGCGCTCCCCCCTCTCCCTCTCCCATGCGGAACGCCATCCCTAAACATTAAAACCGAAGATCGACCCAGCTTGAAGTTCGGGCGTCGTGCTATGGCCCGGTCAAGTGGTCCGCTAGTGGGAGAATGGGACTTGGCATGTGTGGTTTCTGCGGTCGGTGCATTCGATCGTGGCCAATAGGATTTATTCCCTACAGTTAGTATAGTTGAACTACGCCCTTTTTGTGAATCACTGCACCAAATACAAATACTCAAATACATTTTTCGAATTTGCGTTGTGAGCAGAATTAAGTCCTGTTATACTATCCTCAAAATGTACTTGCAGAATAGCGTGTCCACCCAGGCAATGCTCGCAAAGTCTTGTTGTCCATTAGATGTAAAGTGGGTCTAAAGAAAATACAAAACTTGCGACTGCAAGGAATCCTGCAGGGGGGTTTCTGTCCGGGAAACTGTGTGGAAGGATGTCGAATGTATAGGTTCGGTTGTCTCCGGATTTCCGGAAAAGGCTTAAAACTATTCACCTGGCTTTCTCCACTTCCTGAAAACACTTCTGCCTTCCTAGTTAGTACAGAGGCCGAGCCTCACTTCTCCTCCACAAACAGCTGTCAACGTTAAGCCCCTGGCACCTGCCACATGCTTGCTTACGCGTTATCGTTATGCGAATACGGATAGAGTTTGTTCATCTCCTCGAAGCGAGAAGTCTCGACTGAAGAGAACCCTCAGCCACAGACAACAAAAGTGATGCAAACAACCTCCGATGTCGTTTCATACTTGGCGGTATACATCGGTGGTACCGCTGAAAAAGAAATCACACACTCGTCTCGAAATCGTCTCAGTTTAGCGCTAAGAGTGATAGCCCTCTAAGTATTGGTCTATAAGTCGAACCCCTTAACATTCAATCTCGACACATCTTATTGCGGAAAGGTGATCTCAGGGTGTAACAAGTTCGTAAAACCTTATCCTTTAGGCAAAGTACCAAACACTGTATCTACCTTGGATCAATTTTGCAGGCTACATTATTAGACCTATTTCCTGATATTCAACACCGCAAGCGATTTCTTTCGCTACCGACAGTTGACACCATTCCAGAACAGCCGGAAATCTGAAATAGATAAAAGTAACCCCGCTCAACGCTATTTGAAAGAATGCTGCGAATGATGCAGGGGAGGTGAGAAATGTCTATCCTTCCAACCGCGCGCTCTTTTTACACTAATGATGCATCACAAGTCAAAGTCGACTCTGCTCGCTCGATGCGTTTCCTCATACCACACCACAGTCTCAAACCTCTCGATCTAGCCTTTGCCCCTCACACATTTCTGCATACCAGCCGCGCATTGCTAACAACTCCCCATGCGTTCCTGTCTCTACAACCTTTCCCCTCGCAAAGACAACGATGAAATCCGCATCCTTAATAGTACTGAGCCTGTGGGCTACGGCTATCGTCGTCCTGCCACTCTTCGCGGTTTCCAACGCGTCCTGGACAATTTTCTCGGACTCGGTGTCGAGTGCCGAAGTGGCTTCATCGAGAAGGAGGAGACGTGGCTGGCGGATTAGCGCGCGTGCTATGGCGATCCTTTGCCGCTGGCCACCTGACAAAGAGGTGCCATGGGAACCACATAGGGTGTTAAAGCCCTGGAGGTTTGTTAGTTTATATTTTGTTCGGGATGTGTTGGGTGATTATTTACCTCTGGCAGTGAGGCGACGAAGGTATAAATGTTAGATTGCTTCGCTGCCTCTTGGATCTGCTCATCAGTGGTATCGTCACCAGCACCCATGGCGATGTTATCTCGTATTGACCCCTGATAAAGGACCGGTTCCTGCTGTACGAGCGAGACAGAGCTACGATACTTCCGTGGGCACAGCTCAGTGAGAGACCGAGAATTGCATGTGATCTGGCCGGATGACGGATCATAGAAACGCTCGAGGAGGGAAATCATGGTACTCTTCCCACAGCCCGATGCGCCCACAAAAGCGATGAACTGTCCCGGGTGCACATCAACATCAACGTTCTCCAGCACATTAGTATTCCGCCTCGACTCGTAGGCAAATGCGAGGTCTTGAACCTCGATATGCGCAGGTCGTTTCTCGTTCCCATCATCGAAAGGAGGTTTTGACGCGTCTTCCTGAACAGCGGGCTTCTGTCGTCGAAGCCAAAAGATGTAGTTCGCAGCTGTACCCGCTTTTGTCATAGAAGTTGTGTACGAGAAAAACGATGCTGCAGCCTCCCCAGAGAAGACGACTGCTATGAAGATGGTGTAGAACTGTGTGGTAGAGTACTCGCCTCTGGACATTAGCTGCCCTCCATACCAGAAGCCTAATGCCATTCCGAGGAATGAGATTGATTGAGTAAGCGAGTACCAGAACATAGTCCACACCAGTGCCTTTGTGGATCGCTGGGCGACGCCGTGAAGTCGACCCTGGTACTGATCGATGATGTGGCGCTCTAGGGCGAGTGAAGAAACAGTGCGGATTGCCGAGACGGCTTCCGACGCCAGGGCTGCGCTGCTAGCGAAACGCTTTCCCGTATCCTCTTCTAGCTTGAACTCCAGTCGGATGCGAAAGTAGCCTGAGGAGACGACAAGAGGAAGAGCTCCGAAGACAATTGTAAGACCGAGTTTCCAGCCCACGGCAATGGCTAAGATAGAGCTTGATAGTATCGAGACAACATTAATGAATATGAGCATGACATTAAAACCAAGGAGTTCGGTGAGACTGTTCGGATACCCGGAGAGATTTGAGGCAAGCGCACCGGATGCATTTTCTTCTTTGTCGAAGAAGTTCATATCTTGCCTGAGAATGAGCTGGAAGAGTTCGAGACGGTATCCGCGGGTGACGTGTTGGACGACCACGTTGCTGAACCAACCAATGACGGAGTAGACGAACATGTTCCCAATCGCTATGATGAAGAACATGAGGGAATAGAAATCACCCTGTTCAATGGCCTCGGAGCCTCGGAGCTCGAAAGCGCGAGCTATACGCGCAAAAAGGATGGCTTGCGCTGGGTACGTGCAACCCCCGACAACAGCGGCAATGAACAGCGGAAGGAACGAATACCATAGATGGCGGTATTCCCAGAAGACGATCAAGATGCAACGGAGCAGACTGAAGTTGATACCGTCTTTTGACGATTGGACAGTCGCTTGTTCGTACGTTGAGGCGGCGTTCGTTTGTGTCCTGACTAGAGTGGTCTTCTCTTCTGTCTCGTCTTTAACATTGACATCAACTGAGCTTTTGGAATAGCCGAGATCTTGTGCGCGAACAAGTCGGGCATATGCCCCACCCTTCACGATAAGCTCATCGTGAGTACCTTGTTCGATCACTGCGCCTTCGGACATGACCGCAATGTTATCCGCATTTCGAACGGTGGAAAGCTTATGGGCGATGACGATGGTCGTTCGGTTCTCCGATACGCGGTCTAGTGCTTGCTGAACTTTCAGTTCCGCTTTAGGGTCTAATGCCGAGGTAGCTTCGTCGAGCAATAATACTTTAGGATCTGAGATGCAACTCCTCGCGATTGCCAGGCGCTGCTTCTGACCGCCCGACAGCATCATAGCTCGTTCGCCAACCTGGGTGTCGTAGGCCTAGGCTCAGTTAGTAAAAGATTCTCGGAACATGTGCAATTGTGTCATGACACTGGCTGTATTGTACTAAGCCTGGAAGTATTACAAGCCTTGATAAAAGTCCGCTTCAATACTATAAGTCCACTTACTTTAGGGAGTCGCTCGATAAACTCATCGGCATATGCTGCTTTGCAGGCCTCTTCGACCAATATCCTTTGCTCTGTTTTAGGTAGATTGGCTTTATCCGTCCCAAACAGACCAGAAGCGACATTTTCGAAGACAGTGCCACTGAAGAGAATGGGCTCTTGTTGAACGAGGCGAATATTGGTTCGTAGCCATGTGAGATTGAGGTCCTCAATTGGATTTCCGTCTAATGTGATGCTGCCACCACCAGGGTTGTACCATCGCTCTATAGGAAGGATGTCAGATCAACAGAGCGTTGTGTGAGCAAGCTAAGAAGAGGTTAAAACTAACCTATAAGGCCAATGGTAGTGCTCTTGCCGGAGCCACTCGATCCGACAATCGCTGTAGTTTTGTTCGCTGGCACGGACAGCGAGAAATCCTTCAACACAGGAACACCCGGTCGTGTAGGATACGCAAAGTGAACATTATCGATCTGTATTTCCCCGATACAGTTGGCCGGAGATACTCCCACATCGCTCAAGGGATCGATTTCAGATTTCCGATCAATGGTTTTGAACAGCTCTTCAGCAGCTGATGCTGCCTTGGCGAGGGTGATGATCTGGGGCGCAATCGTGGTCATCGCAGTCGCTGCCACGACAACGGCCAAAATAACGGTGAAGACCTGACCAGATTGTGAGACCTCTCCCCTTGCGTACATACGAATACCCTGCCAGAAAGCCAGCCCGTATCCACTGTATATGCAGAAGAACTCGGCGGAGAACATGATAGCGTAGTTTAGCGACTTCTTCATACCAACTTCCATCGCATCACCAAGCATCGCATCGTACTTGCGAGAAAGTAAACCTTCGAGCCAGAAAGAGTGAACAGTGCGCATTGTTGAGAACACCTCCTCGGCGAGTTGGCCCGCTTTTGCATAAATAGAAAGCACCCTGGTTTCGATCTTCTGATCGATACCAATGGTGATCGAAACGACAATAACAATAGTTGGGACGATGCAAATGGTGATCAGCGTAAGCTTCCATTGCACTGCGAATGCGATTATGAAGGCAGTGACAAAGGTTGACACTCCTTGAATGGTCAAGGTGAGCTTCTCGGCGATGCCGCTGTTGACGTTGTTGGAGTTGGTGGTCGCCTGAGCGGTAACGGAACTTGACTCTGCAGAATCGAAGTATGCGATATTCTGCCTGAGCGTATGCCTGATAAAGTCGACTCTTAAGGCTTTCGTGGTTCGAATGGCAGCTACAGAGACGAGAACCTTGGTATTTTAGCTTCGCTATAGGAGACCATATGCAATAAAGTCGACTCACTGAGTGCGTGTAAAAGGTCGCGAACTTGGCAAGAAAAAGATAAATGAAATATATCCTAGAAAGTTGTCAGCAACGTTCCTCTCCAATACATTTTGCGACATACGTGTACTTGTTCACCTCGGATCGATATTGTGCTGGTGTGATGACTCCCGTAGCAAAACTTGTGAAGGTCGTAACAAATTTACCAAAAACAAGGTCCATAAGAGGGAGAACTGCCCCAGATGCAATGGCGGCGATGAAAGCGATGATGTTCAGCGTCCAGCTCGTCCCGTCGGCATACCTGAATATTCGCTGTCGAGCGTAAGACGGTTGAACTATGTGATAGGATAAGGTGACTCACCAGGTAGCTACTCATACCACCCGAAGGCGCTTCTTCCCTTGCAACTCCACCTTTCTGAGAGTTTTCCTGCGACTCTCTTGTCACTTCTTGATCTGGCGATGAAAGCCCCATCGCGCTAATAGAGTGATGTGAAAAGATAATCGCACTCTGCCACTGTTGTTAAGCGCAAAATTGACTATCGATTGCTGAGCTTTGATTTATGATAGTACCATATTGCTGGCTGAGGAAGCGAGTTCAGTCAGGGCTTTTATTCTCCTGGTTCGGGACTGCGATTCTCGCGCGCCGACAGAATTATATGAGACGGACTGCTAGAGCCATCTAGGTAAGTTTCGCTTCTAAGGCTGATAGACGATCGGACCAATCAGCTTGCAAGCTTGGGACCGCACCCAACTCTTTGCGTTCGAAAGAAAGGCGATGTGAGCTAGAATGACTCATAATTATGCTGAGAGGTGACGAAGTCTATGAGTGCCTTCGGATGTATTATAAACGTAGATACTGGGCATGTAGGCTACACCTGGACGCGTGGGTTTGGGGAGAGTTAGATCTCTTGGCACGTCTTGGTAGGTCACGGGATCTTGTGTTCCATCTGGCGACCGTTCCATCAAGGATGTGTACCTCTAACTGTCTTGCTTCATCTCTCGCATTTTTCGTCCGATCTTTCCTCGAGTTTAAAGCTTTATATACAAGCAAATGCTTCGATCAAAGACGACACTGCGACAGGGATCACGCGATGACTTCTTGATCGCCCTGAAACGGCTTAGTGAGCAGCGCGGTACCCGAGAGATCCGATCCCGTTCAGGCATCCCTTTGCTTTATGTAGGACATTTTTCGGCACCTTACAACGACAAATTACAGGCGAACCGGCACCGCATCTCTCGTGTCCCGTCCGAAAATATCTGGCGCCGAGAGCAGGCATGGAGAACAGAGATGAAGAGAGTGCCGACGGGGCCCGGATCCTGCGAGCGGTAAGTCCTCAGATTGACCAGCAACATATCCCACCAACTGTGGATTAAGCATTCCGATGGTTCTCAACAGTCGATACTACACTGACTCGATTGATGATTGATCATAGTGTGATGCATGTCGGGCACGCAAAATTCGCTGCGATCGCGGCACCCCTTGTTCGAATTGCAGGAGCAGCAAGCTAAGTACGAGCTCTTCAGAAGGCTTTGCATCGAACATCCAACTATTAGAAAGTGTATACTAAATTCCCGACCAGCCTGCGTAACAGCGGCGCCGGCATCGAAACCCCAACGTCAGAGGGTACACATTTCAGACGAATAGTACAGATCCTGCTCCTCGCTTCCTAAAGCGGTGGCTGACCCCACACAGCGAGAAGAAAATTGACCGTATTGAGGACCGCCTAGCCAGTATTGAGTAAGTGATCCCCCCTGCTGTGGTTGCATCTGCCGTCATACCGGCATATTTCCCAGCATGGATGACCAACCGCACGACATACACTGACACCCCTTTGGACGAGCTTTGCTAACTTTGGATTGCAACTATCAGACATCTTTTGGAGACTCTCGTAACTAAGCTAAATAACCTCGACCGCCCCAAGGAGCCCTCCGATCGGAGCAGCCAGCCAAAATCACTCAAGCCAAGTACTGGCCGGGCTGCTTCGGATGCAACTCCAGCACCATTTGAAGGCGAAACAACAATCAATCGTCAGAGCGAGTTCGCACGAGAACTACTCGAACAAGCCGTTGGAAATACACCGTCAATTGGCCAGAATGCCGAGATCAGAAACGCTTTAACGTCCTTGCAAGATATGGTCACAAGACAGGGTCAATATACCAATGCGATGCCCGCATCGATGTCCGCGCAACCGTTTTTTAATCGCACTCTGGCTGAAATTGGTAGGTGACCTCTACATCCATTTTTTCTATACTAGATGATCTGGAGTGTTGCATCCACTATCACCTCTCCGGATACGCTTTTCTGACTCTGTAGATGCATCGAAACTGGAGAAGCCACCGTGGGACGCTGCGAACGAGGTTCTCGAAAAGGCTTCCGTATATCCAACCTTGTCTTTTGCTGTCGTCTTTCCGTTCCTTACGATGAAGAACATGAAGAATCTATCCAAGGAGACCTTTCAGCACCTGGCCGACGCGGGGGTTGGACGTAGGATTTTAGTCTTCGGGGTGTTGTACAACTTATTCCTGGAATTCTCCAGCTACCCCGTGTTGGAGAACAGGCAAGTAAAGACTGAAATACTCCCTTCCAGCCCTATATAACTCCTTGTCATGACTCTAGATACGCTTTCCAAAGTCTGAATCGTACATCGCTGACAGGTTCCAACAGAGTCGAAGGCTATCGCCGGCATGCCCAGATGTGCAAAACACAGTTAGAGATCGCCGTCAGCCAATTGGACCTCTATCTACCGGCGACCTACGAGAACATCCTCGCACTACTACTCGCTGCTGCATTCGCTATCGAGATGTGTAAGCCATCACTCTGCTGGGTACTAATAACGAACGCCGCCGGACTTTCCCAAAATTTAGGTTATCACCGTATACAAACAATGGTGAACGATACCGAGGAAGAGCGTAATGGGAAGATTCATGTGTTCTGGTTCATCTATATGATGGACAAGACGCTTTCACTTCGACTCGGCCGTGCATCAATGATTCAGGATTGGGATATGAGCCTGCCCTATCCTACAATGGATAGTGACCACGCGCGCTTCGGCTCACTCGTACAGATGGGCGCGAAAGGCACGAGCATGCTCCTCTACTGGATCAAGGTGGCGCAAATCCAGGGGAAAGCATATGAGAAGCTGTTCAGCCCAGCGGCGTTCTGCAAGTCGCGGGAAGAAAGAGCACAAACGGCAACGGAGCTTGTGGATGCATTGAACCATACGTGGGCAGAACGTGGAGAGGCAAGTGCTTTCGATTTTGCCTACATGGAGGGGCCCCCTGCTGGCGTGAACTCGACCACGACGGCTCCAACCCCGCATACAATGGAGCTACCGTCGAAGAGAAAACGGCCGAATGTCACGTGGGCAACGCCTGCGCAGCGGAGCCTTGGGGGGTCGCCAGCGCCGAGGGTGCAAACTATAGCAGGTGTGCTTCAGGTTGCTGACTTTTGCTATTAGATGACCAAGCTTACTTTTCCAGGCTCGTTCGCCGATGTAAGTCCATCCTTTGTTTCGGAAATTTCAGGCTAGTTTCGCACAATCGGGGTATCATTCAGTGCGATTTCCATACTGTGAATGCGCTTCCTAAAGCGTGGATACATACAGGAGTAGGTCGCTTGAGGGTAGACGCTGACTCGACTCAGATTGGAGACATCTTCTACCTTTCCGACGTCGTCATGCATTACTCCACCTGTGCATTGATCCAGCGAGCCGTCAGCCCCGATAACGTGACTTTCAACCAAGACTGCCTCAAGTCCGCACGCGCTGCCCTTGTTGCCCATCAACGCTGTCATGAACAATTCAACGTCAAAGGTAACGAAGACCTCTGGTCTGGTTATATTCACTGGTAAGTGTATAGTCATGCGACGACCATTTTTTAGATGGGTTTCCCCCGGTTTCTAAGATGGAGAGTGTTGTGAACCTCCTTGGACGCTCCGTATATTTTTCCATCTTACTTATGCTTACCTGGTTAGGTCTATCCTCCAATCACCCTTCACTCCCTTTATCGTAATCTTCTGCAGTAAGTCACCCCCAGTCACACGCCGTGTCAGTCACTGGCCGACAGGCTCAGCGATATCGCCCATTTGTGACCTAAATCAAAGCTTAGCGACAGCTCTCTGAATGAACTTTGCTGAGTCTGAATATCACATTAGATGCCGTCCTTCACTGCGAAGCCAACGACCTAGCCACCCTTTCCGACTTCGTCCACAGTCTCGAAAGCTGCCGTACCGTCTCCGAAGGCGCCGACAGACTGTACAAAATGTGCCACCTCTTTCTCCTGGTCGCCAAGCTTTACGTTGAAGCAAAGACGAAGGAGTCTTCTCAAGCAGGAACTACGACCGCAGGATCTCAACCTCCAGCAAATGACGATTTCGGAGACCCTAGCATGGCCCGCAAAGCGTCCAGCCAGACCCAAGCCAGCGGTTTCGACGTCGACGTCAATACGTTGAATCAATTTGACCCGTATCTGAGCGCGTTAGGGCTGATGCCGAATGCCGCATGGTCGATGGATGGGTTTCCTCAAATGGGCGCCGGAACAGGCCAGGATACATTTCCCCAAGGCCAAGGCTTCGATGCAGGTCTCGCTGCTGGCGGTGTTGGCGTGGGAATGACGGCACAGGGGGGTAACCAAAACAACCTGCAGGATTGGTTCTCGGGATCAAGATATCTGATATCCTTGATGGAGGAGGACATCCAGATGCCGGATTTGACCTTGTAAAAGTTTGTGAGAGGGTCCTCATGTTGTACAATACAAGGAGAAGCGTCTCCGTTTCTCGATGGCATTTGTGTCTGCTCCTGCATTTGCGTTTGTTTGTTTTTAGAGCGGCGGATGGGATGGTCGATGGTGGAGATGCAAGGTGGATGCTAGACTGCCTATACCACCATACCTATGAATCTCACCTCAGAGTGGCTTGCTTCATGCTATGGAGCGTTTATTGCACGCAGCGGTCGGAGTATATCCGTTGGTGTATACTGGGTACAGTAATTAGACGTCGAGGTCCGGCGGATTTGGGGGAACAGGCGGGGAAAGCGCGGACGCGTCCCGGACTACATGTCACGACGACTCGCCGCTCTTTCTTATTTGGTTCTTTCCCTGCTCCCTTTGCCTCCCTTTCCTCCTCTCCTCTCTCCTCCAGTACGGACATATTTTGATCGACAGCCAACATCTCACATGCTTGCATACTCGCAGCGCTTGCGGAATCTCCAGCGCCCTAATCTCCGGGCCTCTGTTGCATGCCGCGCAACGCGGTATTTGCTACCGTGGGCGACAGCGTTGTATGCCTCTTGACACATTCAGAAAGAGGAGGGATGGAAACAAGGCTGCGCAACGGGCTGTCGCAGCGCATAATCGGAGCCATATTGGAGTCTAAAAAAAGAGCCTGGGATGGGGTTGGAGGCCTCAACGGTACCGACCGGTCAACCGATGCGGCGCTGCCGAAGAACATGATCAACGACCGTCTCCACAGCCCTCCACCGACAGCCCTTCAGCTCTAGAAATGCGCCCGCACAGTCGGATGTGGTATCCGACACGTCCTGCACCGCCATCGCCCTGGAACCTGTGCGGGGCAAGACATTCGAAAAAGACGCACCTCGTTCTTTCACCGCAACGAGCAAATCTCACGCAAGGGATTTCTTACGGCCTATTTTTTTTTTCATGGCATGAAGATCCAACCGGTCGAGGCCCGCTCATTTTCTGCCCAACGCGACAACTGCACACATTGCGGATATTGGTGATGTCAATGGACGCCAGAGTCCCACTGTTGAAGGGGTGTGGTTCTTTCTAATCACCATGGTGAAGACTGGATACAGCGCGTTAATGGGTCTGATGATAGGTACGGCGACTCTAGGAACCCATTCTACGCCCTGTATTGGAGTCGTGCAACAGGCCTGGCCTCGAAAACAGCCCGATACCTTTCGACCTTCGCTACTGCGCCTCGTAAATTTTTCGCTTGACCGGAGGCTGGCTGGCAGGGTGTTCTGCCCCGGCTTGATCGACTTCCACGTGATGAGCTGGTCTATGCAGCCGGAGAGCGGCACACAGCAGGCCCTCCACCTCAAAATCTAGCCTTGGCTCAATCCTTAGCACCATCTAGGAAAGAGGATTCAGCTGCTGATTGGAGCGCTCGTAGCGGGGATTGGACAGGTGGGTTGCAGAACGCGCTAACCCGTATTCATGCTAGCCTTCGCACGAGGCTCACCCTCCCAGGGTGCACCGACAAGGTCCAGCAGATTCCCACCACCTGTACCGGTATAAAGACCCTGACGTATTCCAACTTCTGCGGCACAGACAAGGGCTTTTTCCTTGCCGTTCAACCCTCCCTTCTTTCGTTGTCCGCTGCCCGACAGCTGGACCGTCTTTTTAATCTGATTATCCTGACGCATGAAATCACAACCCACACGCAGCAAAGAAGGTAAAGTCAACCCTCACGCGATTACGGTCGATTCCAAAACGCCATAAGCAACACCACCCATCCTTCCATACCCAAGCGACAGCTCCCTTGACGCGACAAATCCCTAGCAACAATGGATCTCAACGAATCGAAAAAGTACGACACCTACGTTCAAGAGTCCGGTAGCGGCGATGTTCAACATGGTGAAACCCACGACAATTCCGACGACTTGCAGCGTCATCTGGGCAACCGTCAAATCCAACTGATTGCTATCGGTGGCAGTATTGGAACGGCGCTGTTTGTCTCCATCGGCGGTGCTCTGAACAAGGGAGGCCCTCTTGGTATCCTGCTGGCCTACAGCCTATACTCTGCTATCATGGGACTGGTGAACAATTCCATGGCTGAGATGGCTACCTACATGCCTGTCAGTGGTGGATTCGTCCGCATGGCCGGTAAATGGGTCGACGAGGCGCTTGGGTTTGCTGCTGGCTGGAACTTCTTCTTCTACGAAGCTCTGCTTATCCCCTTCGAAATCACAGCCCTCAACCTCGTTTTGAGCTTCTGGAGAGACGACATCCCTGTGTGGGCTGTATGCATTGCAGTAATCATCCTCTATGGGTAAGATCGTTCCTATCCCATTGCGCGTACATGCGGGGAATACGGCTGACAAGTTCCCAGTGCTTGCAATATCCTTGCTGTTCAGGCTTATGGAGAAGCTGAGTTTTGGCTTTCCGGTGGGAAGGTCATTTTGATCTTCATGCTATACGCCTTCACCTTCGTTACCATGGTTGGCGGCAACCCGCAGAAGGATGCGTACGGCTTCCGTTATTGGCGTGAACCAGGACCAATGCATCAATATCTTACGACTGGCGACCTAGGCCGCTTCGAGGGCTTCCTTGGCGCTCTGTGGGCTGCCTCCTTCTGCATCGTTGGTCCGGAGTACATCTCGATGGTTTCTGGAGAAGCCAAGCGCCCCCGCGTGTACATCAAGAATGCCTTCAAGACCGTGTACTGGCGATTCGGCATCTTCTTTATCCTTGGCGCCCTCTGTGTTGGTGTTGTTATTCCCTACAACGATCCGACGCTGGATGGCATCCTTAACGGCGAATCTGGCGGTAGTGGAACTGCTGCTGCTTCTCCCTATGTCATCGCCATGAAGAACATGAGCATTCCAGTCCTGCCCCATCTCACCAACGCTCTTCTTGTCACGAGTATCTTCTCTGCGGGCAATACCTACACCTACTGTGCGACCCGCAGCTTGTACTCGCTTGCCATCGAAGGCCGCGCACCCAAGATCTTCCGCAAGTGCACGAAGAAAGGCGTACCCATCTACTGCTTTGCCATCACGATGGTCTTCCCCTTCCTATCGTTCCTGCAGGTCTCTTCCAACTCCGCCAAGGTCCTCACCTGGCTGGTGGCTCTGATCACGGCCGGTGGTCTGATTGATTTCATCGTTATGATGATCACCTACATTGCTTTCCACAAAGCATGCAAGGCTCAGAACATCGACCGCAAGACGCTACCCTACTGCGGCTACTTCCAGCCATACCAGTCCTACTTTGCCTTGGCCTTCCTTGTCTGCGTCGTCTTTACCTACGGCTACGCGGTTTTCCTACCTGGTAACTGGAAGATCGACGACTTCATGGCTTCATACGCCATGGTTGGTGTTGCACCACTTCTATACGTCTTCTGGAAGGTTGTCAAGAGGACCCGCATCATTCCCTCCCATGAAGTTGATTTGGTCTGGGATGCACCGCTCATTGACGCTTACGAGGCTTCGTTCATCACGCCTCCGGTTGGCTTCTGGACTGAGCTTCTGCAGCTTGTTGGGCTGAAGCGAAATGTCCCCGTCGATCAGAGGAATGTGTAAGCGTTTTTGCGTTCCGACATCTGATCTTAACCTACATAATAGATGTGAAAAAGGTGTATAGTATTCGGACAGGGCAGATCCTGTGTTGGGGGTGTCTGGGTGGGGATTTGGTCACAAAACGACCGCTACGGTTTTGGCGGGACAAGAGAACGGTCACTTTTACTTGAATGTACCCACTTTTGCCGTCTTATAACAATAGTCGACGACGATGTACTCTCACCAGCCCGCAGAGCTCCGAACTCCTACGCGACGGCATATCCACATGCACCCACACCCGACTTCCTGCGCAGCACGCGGCCTCCAATGCGACAGACAACTGCCAAAGCGACTATATGGACACTACCATTCCTGACACATGAAAGTGCGCAAGACATCAGTCTTGTACCGCAAGCCCCACTGGGAAGTTTTTACAACCACGCCTAAAAATTCGCCACGCCGCAGATCTCCCACTCCCGACCACCGTCGAGCACGCGATGCAACCTAGACCTTGCTTTTTTCTTTATTTCCAACACGCTAATAACCCAAAGCTCGAGCTCCACCCCCACACTCGTCGCCACGGTGCCACAAAAACGTTTACATACGATAAATATGATGATGCCAGCTGAACGCCGGGGCCATGCGACTGTTTTCTCGGGGCGGCATCGAATGTGACTTCCAACGTTATACCGATCTTTCGAATCTACTCAAGCGTGCGTTCCATTGCGCATCCAGGGAGTGATGCATTCGGAATTTTGTATTCCGAGCTGCAGGCGAATCTGCAACGTTGGATTTTTTCGGCATGACAGTACCTATGGGAGCGCCAAGAAAGATGGCGTGGCGTGGCTGACGTATCGCATGGATGGAGGGCTTCGGGGCTCGCCACATGCCGTGTCTTACTTACGTAGTAAAGCGCGTTTTGTTGTGGGGGCATTTACTGGAAGGGAATTAGGGGTGGTGAGATCATTATTTGGGGTTTGTGCGGATTTCCCGAGGTTGCTCGTCATTGAGCAATGGCGGTGGGATTGTTGGATATATTTTGCATGGTTGGGGAACGGGCGGGGATGGGTTGTAAGGCTGGCTGTTTGGATTGATTGTTTGTAGAGAAGAGTGGATTGGATCGGTGATGGTGGTGTGGAGGAGGAAAAGTGGGGTTGGGCGATGCAGGAGATGGAGATGGTGATGGAGACAATGGGGGCAATAGATGAATAGGTGGAAACTCGATGGATTTCTATTATTTAGTAACGCGCACGCACGATGGAAATTCAACTTCAGTCTTCAACAACAACAAAAGCGTGTTGTGAGTATAATATACGGAGTCCCTCTTCTCACCAATAAACTCCACAACTTCGACCCCAAACATATCATGAATGGCAAAATATCACATCCAGTGAAGCCTCCACCGACGCAAGCAAAAACCACACCCTTTAGATCCTCTTTCACATTAATTATCATGCTAGCTTGCAGTCGATACAATTCATCGGAATTACCACAACTCCCAGGATCTTTCGCAGGAGGCAAATATTTGCGGGGGAGAGAGAGGGATGGTGCGTCGGAAAGGGGAAATGGGATGGTGATTGAGAAGCGCGTATGTATGTGCATGTACACGCACGTAAAGAACGCAGTCAATGAGATTAGTTACTCCGTTTACTCCCATCTTTCCCATAATCCAACCATCCATCATACCCGCGAATCCAACCAATCCTGCCCTCTTTCCCGCCGTCTCCATGGAACCCATCATCTCGCCGAACCAAGGTGAGACCCCGGAACCCCTTTCTTCTTTTTACAGGCAAGCGATCGTTGCCGTCCCTGGTTTGCGATGGTGACAATTACTGTTTTTACGTCCCTTTTCCTGATGCCAAAAATAATACGTTACGTCATCCTCTGTCCATCAATCTAAAATAGCCAAATGCGCCTTGCGCCATCCCATTTTCCCACTTGCTGTGCGTAAAATGGCATGGTGGCATCCGATTGCCCCATGGGGAAGCCATTCACGGGAGCCAGGCTAACGTGGCACAGCCCTGGCCCGGTGGACGTATGAGGCGGAGTCGGACCGATACGTTGTTTCAGGCCATGGTGTGGGAAGAGAGCATGTGATATGAAGTACACTGGACGGAAGGGGGGACGAGGCGGAATTGGAGTTGGGCACGATTGGGGTCGTCGGTCGGGCCTGACTACGCAATGCTTGTTCCGACCACGAGTCGTTGCGTGAGAAATACTCCGGTCAGCCCTGATGCGTACTTGATATTGCGGATATAGAGTCGTTGCTCGTAGGCGGGGTGGGGATGTACACGGGCGACCATACCCGCGAGAGTAGCTGGTACGAGTAGAAGGCAAGGGAGAGGATGAGGTAGATTGGGATGATCACTGTGCCGAGGAGTCGTCCCCAACTCTTTTGACTCCGTCTCGTCGCCTTTCCCTTTCTCTGCATGCCCTGATCGCCTAGACTTTCCTTCTCTTCATTGCTATCGCGACCCCCTAGCGCCCGAGCAGCCGAAAGGTTGACCAGAGCAAGCGTGGCGTGCCATCCTGCAATCGTCATCAATCCTATCACCAGGGCCCATGGATTGATGGGTGAGAAATGAGACCGAGCGCGTCGGCTGATGGTCTCCCATGTCTCGTCGATGGAGAGAACGAAGAGGTGTTGCGTGGAGGCGAGGATCTTGATGCTGGCGGCTAGCAATATCACTTCGGCGATGCGCATCAGTATGCGCTTTAGGAGGGACGCTTGCGCGCGA
Organism: Corynespora olivacea; assembly: GCA_019202945.1. Lineage (NCBI taxonomy): Eukaryota > Fungi > Ascomycota > Dothideomycetes > Pleosporales > Corynesporascaceae > Corynespora > Corynespora olivacea. The sequence continues at coordinate 70,427 of JAGQEM010000142.1, forward strand.
ACGGTGTCCCAGCGGGAAAAATAGGGGTCCCAGGGAAACGGAGTTGGAGGCGTGTTGGTCGTGGGTGACAGGTCTTGCTCAGAGATAGATAGGTTGGCAGCGTGTATATCGGGGTAAGAATACGATGTAGTGACCGGGCGTCTTTGACGGACATCTTGCGAAGCCGACGACGAGGTTGACTTCGGGTCCTCCATGGTGGACGGGAGTAGTGAAGTTAGAGACGACGTCGCTATCTTTTTCTCGTTGTCGTGCTGCTGCGTGCTCCTTCTCTTCACCCGGCGGTCTTCACGCTTTCCTGCTCTTCACAACGCCTTCGCGCTTACTTGCGTTACCCAAATAGACTTGTGCCGCGTCACCCGTCCGTCTGCTTCCAGTAATCTTTCCTTCGATTCTCTACGGCGCTCGTCGATGTCCTCTCCTGTCTCCTGGCGGTTGCCGTGCCGCTGGATCGGAGATGCGCCTTTTCGCCAAGCTCTCGCGAGATGAGATGCGATAGGGGCTGAACCACTACTACACCGTCTCAACAATTGTTCCAACTCTCTTGTCCCCTCATACAGCTTCTGTCAATGGTCCTTTACAGTCTGCGGTGCTTGTAGTCAGCAATACGGGAATCGACATGTGTTGACGTTAGGCCATGCAGCTGCAGGTCAGGCTACCAGCCAAGCGCCGCGCCGCACAATCCTTCCCACGCGTTCAACCAGGGGCACAGCAGGGTGTATTGTTGGCCAAAATGGAGAAATCTGCGAGGCCTTTTTCTTGGTACGATGGCTTGGTGATGCAATGCGGAGGAGGTCGTTTTGGGGCTGCGCTCCGGTGAAGCGAGTGCGGAGCATGGATCACGTGACCTCTCCGTGGCCTTGGCCAGTCCAATGTATGATTCGACGAGTCATGCTTAGGTATGAGAAATTACTACATGTATCTATTCGATAGTTGAATGATAGGCAAGAGCTGCTTTTCGGTTTCAAAGAGCTGATCATGGTCTCCACTACAAGAGGTCTAGCGCACGCCTGAGTTTCAGCCTCGTCTTTGCTAGTATCTTCAGCGCTGGAGCCTGGGCAGGTCAACAGTACGGGAATGAGCCGCGATCACGGAAAACAAGATTGCGCTGTACGGCTTATGCATGGACCGTGAAGTACGCATCCATTCAGTAATCTCACACAAACGCGGAGCTAACAAGAAGGCGTTCAAGGAGCTATAAAATACAACGACCTGTAAAAGGATCTTCCATGACGACTTATCAACACTACAATGACGGTACTAACACAATCGAAAACGCACTTTCCCTAAGCTATCTTCTCAAACCCCCGAAAACCCCATCCTCGCCATGGAAGTGTTAAGAACTTCAGGGGTACCCTTTTTTAGCACTTTCTTTGGGCCGCCCAAACCTTCAGGTTCTATATTACTATACTTTTTTCTCGATTATATGTTACTAGTTGGATCATACGTCTAAAATTCGCTCGTTTTTCTGTCTGCTTTTCTGGGGCTATTCCAATATCTCGATCTACTTTGGATGCATTTATTGAACCTCTTTGTATCTTGTGGAGTTACAGACCGTGAGATACTTTGAAGTCGTGATATTGATTGGAGCGTTGTATTGGTATGTGTACACGTAGCTGACAGAGATATGCTGAGATTATAGGAAGACGATAATGAGAAGAAAGTTCTTAAAGTCTTGTAAAACTTATATCTCATTTCGGCTTTGCAAGACGAGGTCATCATAATTACACTGGCTCCTTCTTTGCTTTTCTCGGAGTTGTCATGGGACTGCATCTCGCTACGAGTGTTGCCATGGGAGAGATCGCAGCACCTGTCTACTTAACTACGTTTATGTTGTGGATACATTGGCAACGAGCAACGGAAGATAGAAACATTGAAGATACGGGCATTTATCAAAGGCTTGACCATCCGATACAGAGTTTCACGATTCAATTACAGCCATTTTGCCTTTTATCCATCCAACGATCATATGTCTTGCATGAACCCTCTGGCCTTCAGCCACTCCCCAATCACCGTATTCACCTTCTCGAATAGAACGACATGCGAGAACGTCCCTTCGTCGAAAAAACACACTTCATCCACACTCTCCTCAATACCCAGTTCCCCCTCCCACGCCTCAGCAGCCGGTAAACTATTCGTACACACCACCAACCTCGGCGCCCTTCTCCCCCTCATAAACCTTCTCGCCTCCTCGCTCCGCCCAACAACGGTGCCAAACAACTCCACCAAGCCCTCCCCACATCCTAAAAGAGCTAGCGGGTCGATACCGAGAAGGCGACGCGTATGGTAAATTTTAAGGTACTCTGGTGTACGATCTGTATACATGAACTTCTCGAAAAAGTTGGCCAGGAGAGATGTTGCGCGGGAAACATCGTTCCGCATACCTTCAACCATGACGGCTAATGCGGGCGGTGTGCCGCAGTATATTGGATGTAAGAGGACCAGCCCTTCTACGACTTCGGGATGTTCGGCTGCGAGAATACTAGCGACGATGGTGCCCATCGAATGCGCCACGAGAACTACACTTCTGAGCTTGAGATGTTGTAGTAATGCTAGGGCGTCGTCTGCGAGCGTCCGCATGGAGTATTTGGAGACGTCTGGTACGCTGGATCGACCGTGTTCGCGATGATCTAGCGCAATCACGTGTAGGTTGAGCGACGTGAGGAAAGGGATCTGATGCGAGAAGTCGTGGGAATCGCAGGTCCAGCCGTGTAGGAGGAGGACTGGGGGCGAAGACGATGTCGGGGAAGGAGGTGGGTTGTGAGTGGTGTAGAAGAGAGAGGCTGAATCGTGAGTGAAGAATGGCATGGCTGAGATTATCTACTTGGGAGAAATTCCCAAGTGGAGAAATATGGTAGTTATTCTGAACTAGAACAGAATGTGGTGGGAGAAAGCGGGATTTTATCACGGACGAGAGCACGATTTCTTTTTGATTGATGTGGCTCCTACCCCACGTCAGTGATCAATCTACTGCTCACTGCATAGACACGATGCATACCCTACTCAACAATCTAGGATTAGGAAATTGAATTCCTCGACGTTTATCTTTCGCATGATTCTAAACGACTTATGCCGGTTGAACGCAGCGTAACCCGATTACCCTCTCTGTCTTTCCTGGCATCGCAAGTTACTTTGAAAAAGTCTTCGGCCATTACATTCTTGCACGTTTGCGACGCTTTCAATTCCTTCGATGGAAGATTAATTATCTCGCTCTGTGGTATGAGTGGTGGACGAAGCTTACTTCATGGTCCATGCAAAGACTGTACGCGGCCAGATTGTTTCCAGCTACGGCAAGGTCGTTGCTGTGATTCTGTCCTACCCATGTTCCTACACCGATGACGATTGTGAGAGCGAGCGATAGGATCGTGAGTGCTGTTCGAAGGTCTAATTTCACTTTCCACCGAAAAGTCGATTTTGCGGGAACTTCCTGTATATCTGGGATGTGTGAGGAATCTGAGATCGCGATAGATTCATCATGGTGTTGATTAATTGATGGAGTAGATTTCTCGCCGTCGTCTTTTGGGGTTAGAGATGTTCCAGGCTTGCAGTAAGGGATATTGGAGTGGAGATCTGTCGGGTCGATGGCTGAGGTCTCGGACATATTGATGTGGAGGATGCGATGACAAGGGTCTTTTGGCGCAGAATGAACGGATAGACAGATGGATCCGCAATACTGATGAGGCGGATTGATTCGGTAAGATGGTGGCAGTCTTAAAGCTGTGAAAGTGCTTGACGCGAAAGGTGGCGCAGCATATGCTCAGCCTCGTGTGCGGAAAGCTTCGCTTGATATTCATATTGATATACGAAGAAAGCATGGGGAGTTTGTGTAGCGAGTTTCATGATTCTTCGAAACATGATAGGACGTTCGCTCAAGTAGCTGTCAAGCAAAACTTCTGGGTGTGAGGAGCTTGTTTTTCATGCTCATGAGAAGTTGGTAGATGGCTAAGTTTCAAAGTCGGGATCCATGTGCGGATACCTAACTGGACTCGTTTGCTGTCGTCTCACACCCCCACTTCTCGTTCTTCTCTCGATCCCGACCTCCTCTTCCTGCACAACTTCTTCCCTCCGAACTTTCGCTCGGACCCTACCCTGCCTCCCCCTCCCTTCAAAATCCAATGTCCACTGCAATGTCAGTTCTCGCTTCCTGACCTCCCTCTCCGCATCTCGAACCCACACATACGGCTCATCCAACACGATCACAGCCTCGAGCGTAAACGTGCCCCAGCCTAATCTCCTGACCTCAAACGGCGGCTGTCGAAGGGTTACTCTTGGCGGTCGAAAAGTAGGGTGCAAGTTGATGCGGACTTCTTTAACAACATCCGGTCGCGAGAGACGAACGAAGAATGTCCAATCATGTTTATTTTCGGTCTCCGCGCCCCTTTCCGCCCGATGCCTATTCCCTATCAAAATCATGACGCCCTCTGCGCCGCCCTGTCCGCTCCGCTGCCCACGTTCCACCTCCTCTTCCTCGCGCCGTTCCTGATACGTTTTCGGGTACCTCTCCTTCAGCGCGGTCGCCAGTTTTTCATCCGGGTGCGCTGAAGTCTGTGTCCTGCACATCGGACAGCTGGCCTCTAGATCGTATGTGGGGTCGTAATTTGGGTCGAATTCGCGCAAATCGAGGTCGAGCGAGGAGTGGATGATGTTGGTGGTTTGGTTAACATCAGCCCAGTGAGCCATGCAAGAGGCGCAGAGGATGTGGGAGCACTGTGTACGGACGGGCGCGTAGATGAGGAGATGGCATACCTGGCACATATATTGTCAGCCATGTCATTTCATTGCAATTGAGTGAAGAAGATGCTTACGGGGCACACATCATCGTCCGCGACGATTTCGTTGGGTGACGAGGCTTCCGCCATGGAAACGTCAGTTCCGGAGGGGAGAGAGCAAAAGAGGTTCAAGTGGTTTCAACGGGAAAATGGGGGAACACGGCGGTATTTATACCGTTTGGTGGCATCGTACTGGTGTTGTTTTGTCGTGCATTGAAGGAAGCGGGGCCGGACTGGGACTTGAGGCATCATCGAGCGCTTATCGATAAGTACACCACTCACGGAGAGGTGATCTCGGGATATAATAGGTTCATAAAACGCCATCCTCTAGGTAAAGTACAAGGTGTGTTATCTACTCTAGATAAGTTTTGCGGGGTATTTCATCTGACAGATTTCCTGATATTTCACTACCACGAGGGGTCTTCCTCTTCCATACTCATTCCAATCTTCCCCTACACAAAGCAGTAGCTAGCCCCCTCTGTTTTATAGTTGCTTGAGCTGCTCTCAAGGCAATTTATCGAATTCAACTCCCTCCCGGCTGAAGCTATCAGCCCCTTATAGCGAATCTCACGTGACCTGCGATGTTCCCGCCAAGTGTATGAGAGCCAGGTGGGAAAGGGTACCATAAATGAAGCCTTACAGATGTGAATATTTTAATCCAAAAATTGATCTCCAACTGGACAGGTTCTCTTATCTTGAATGGCCTAAATCAAATATTGTTGAGATCTATCAGCCACGCTTCTATTTTCGCCATTGCGGTTTCGTCATGACGCTGAGCAGATGTGGAGTAATCCTCGTCTATCCAGCGATACGTCCTTCCTGAAAGAAGTTCCTCGCCAAACTTCTTGCAAGACCCAAAGTTAAGTATAATCGGATTATTATCGCGATTAAGGGTAATATTTATAGGATTGAGGTCGTTATGTGCGGGGTCGAGGGAATGGAGGTACCTTACACTAGCCCGTATACTGTTTATATAAGATATAATATCAAAATCATACGGGTCATCCTTATAATAATATTGCAAAATAACTCCATGTTTTTAACCACGAGTCCGGTAATACAACCGCGGTTAACGGTGCAGCCATGATATCTGATAATGTTTGGATGATGATATTGATTAAGGAATTCCAAGGTCTCGGCTTCTTTGAAAAGAATCCGTAGTATGAGCTTAGTATCGTAATGATTGTGATGTTTTGGGGCGTTTGATGAAGGAGTTCTTTCGATCGGATCCTGATACAATAGACATCCATGTGTGTAGCGGGTAAATCTTCTCATCAGGGATCCTTCGCAGCTCTCGTTTGAGTTCCTCCACTGTCAAGTCGTACTTTCGTATTCTGGGCGCCCGACCGAACCATGCGATATCCTCTTTATCGACGTAGCTGGAAGTGGAGCGAATGAACTCGCCTGTCTTATAATTCTCAACTTCGCTGAGAGTTGATAAATTCCTCTTAGAGAGAATATCAAGACACAGGGCAGCATCCACTGACTCCTAACCAACGAGCATTTTCCTGTCTAGGATATAGTGCTGCAGACGTTCGACGTGCGGGGAAGTCTGGGGCAGGTGTGTATATAACAAAGGGGCGATCCTTGAGGATTCAGGGATCTGTTGCCTCTAGGAAGGTTAGCAACCAGTAGTCAATATTCCTTGAACCGAAAGCCTCTTTGAACAGGTCATTGCCGCGTTCTAGGGATTTTGTATCGTATAAAGAAACGGTTGCGTTCGCATACCGATCCAGAGTGTAGGAGGGTTACCAAGAATGCCAACAATACGGAAGACTTCCCACGGGGCTATTTTGCGCTAGTTGGATCCTAGGTACCACCCCGCATCCAACGATGGTGGAATCAAGTGGCTGCGTCCCCGACACTCCTAACCCGAAACGCATCGACACTTGAAATTCTCAGGGACCTTTACAATAGTAGGTATATCGAGCTTGATCAGGCTACCTTCCACTCTAATTATATACATCGTCATACTAAATATAACAGATTGAGTGTTGAATGGGCTCTGATAATCACAGTCGATTATCACAGTATGCGCACGCTCAGGGGTGACAAAGATGATTGATCAATTCCGTGTAAAGAGGATCTATCTACGCACGGGTGGGATGAAAGGATATACGCAACCTGGAACGGTTGCGCACGGTGCTCTAGTCATGTGAGAGTAGCCGTCACATGACCGTACAGACATCAGATGTTACCTCGTACGGACATTGAGCTATATAACGAGTCCCTGCGCGTAACGCCCGCCAACACCATAACAGCTCTACTAAAGACGAGGTTATTGAGCTATATATATATATATAATTAATATTATCACGAGATGTTTTGTTGTAGAGGTAGCTTAGCACTAAGTGATCAACAAACCTGTCCCTGCCAGGAAAACCTCCAGGCCCTTGAAGACAGCCAGAAGTCATCGTCCGAGCTCAGTGATGGGGGCGGCGCTCCAGTCACTCCGATCGATCCGGAGCTAGATCGGATGGATTGGATCGGAGCGATCACTGATGTACTCGTCAAAGTATAACGTGTTTTACCAGTAAGCGGATCAGACCAGTAAGTGGATCACCTAAAAACGCACCAAAAATCGCAAAAATCACATATTGATATCTCAATAACGCCTAAATAATAATTGCTCAAATTTTGAACCTAGCCTTCTGTGTATATTCTAAACCTATTGCTAAGGTTTTAAAGTAGTAGCTTTAGCCATTCTCTAGATATCATGTTTT
>JAGQEM010000143.1:0-77213 GCA_019202945.1 Corynespora olivacea
AATAAGTTGAGTATTATAGTGGTAGGCTGAGCGTTACGGTGGTGGGCCGAGCAAATTTTCAAGAGCCGAGCTTTTAGCGTGGTGGGCCGAGCTGTTGTCACCGCGAAGGTGTGACTTGGCTGCGGATGTCTTAGTCAGCAGCAGTGAAGGACGGCGTCCGACCAATCGGAAAAACCGCGGCAGATGACAGGCCTGTGAACAGCTGGTGGGTGAGCTCTATGCCCGCCATGCACACAGAAGACCCCCCACACCCGCACCCACCGTCCACGATGCTCGTCTCTCTCACTGTCGGCAAGGTCGACGCTGGCGTTGCCGTTCTACTCACCGAAGACAAGCGCCTCGTAAGTTTTTCCCGCCAATGGCTGCCCACCGCAGGCGCATCCCTGCAATTCACCCCCAGCTCACCCTGCGCAGATCGAGTTTCCCTCAATCCTCCTTCCACCTGACATCTCTTCTGGTAGCATCGTCGACATCACGGTGGCAAGGAACCACAGCAAAGAGTCGGACGCCGCCAATGCCTTCCACGCCCTGCAGTCCACCATCTACCGCACCTTTGGCCAGCACACGCCTTCAGCGCCCATTCTCCGATGTCGCAACGCTACCCAGACCTCGGTGGTGCTCGAGTGGGATCCGATCGATATCGCGACCGCCGAGCTGCGGAGTCTGACGCTGTACCGCAATGGCAACAAGGCGGGGACGATACCCAAACCCACAGAGGTGCACAGCACCAAGCTGAGCGGTCTGGCGGTGGATACAGAGTATCAGTTCCACCTGGTGCTGAGGACCAGCGCGGGCACCTTCAGCAGCGACAAGCTCAAGGTGCAAACACACAAGATGACGGATCTCTCGGGCATCACGATAACACCTGGCCACATGCCCGGCGCCGTTCGAGAATCGCTCCAGAAGTCCGTGGAGCGCATCGGTGCCAAGATTGTCGACACGGTCAGAATTGACACGACGCACTTTGTGTGCACCGAAGGACGGGGTCCGGCGTGGGAGAAGGCTGTCGAGAACAACATTCCCGTGGTGGTGCCAGACTGGGTGAAGGGCTGCGAAAGGGATGGCAGGATAGTCGGTGTGAGGGGCTACTATCTGAACGCGGACCCGCGGCTACGCCAAATGGGTTCAGGACCACAGGGACAATCATCGCAGCAGCAGCAGCAGCAAGTCACAAGCCCACGAACCGAGGTTACACCACCGACTCCCGATAGACCAACACGCGAGAGGGGGGAAGAGAGTGCAGCCCCACCTCCACCGCCACCGAAAGACCACGAGAGCGACCCCCCTACCCCGCCCGAGCCCAAAACTCAGACGGAAGAGCAGAAGGTGCGGACGGAGGACCTCAAGCCCGCAGTTGAGGAGTCAGAAGATGAGAGCGAGGATGGAGAGGAGAAATCGCGCCCTGCAAATGGCAAGGGTAAAGCGCCCGAGGCAGGGTTACCGACCAGGCAAAAGCCACCGCCCGCTACGGTCGAGGATGACGAGAAGGGCAAGTTTGAGGAGGTTGCCTTCTAATCATCAAGATTTTCGTTTTCGGTGGTGCAGGTTTAGATATCACATCGATACATTAGCGCTGGGCGTAGGGTTTGCGGCATTAGTGAGTGTATGCCTATGTTTTGTAATTCAAGCGAGACCACAAATCAGGTCGGATGACTACCAAAATTCTTTCCATTCCGGCGTCTTTCTATCTTTTCCCCAAGCTTGTAATATGTAGCCAAGGCTGACAACACGTTGGTTTCGATACGCGCTTACATCATGCATAGTCGTTTAATCTCGCATCGTACCCCATTCACATGCGGAATACATTTAAGGTTAGCGTTACGCCAGATGGCCCCCAAAGTACAGCCACAGGGTCAGTGGATGATATCTTGAGGCTCTTTAGTCTCACTTCAGGGCCTGAGTAGGTGCAACAACTCAACTCAGCTACTTGGCCACAGGTGTTTTGCGGATGTGCTATTTGTCAGTGTCTACCATGTCTTTCACGCAGGCAAACTGCATCAGCATCAGCTACACATCCTATCTTCCCCCAAACAGATCCGCTAAATACGAAACTTTCGAAGCATCCATTCCAATCTATCACAATCGACTCAACTAAGGCTCCTTTGCAGTTCAACGACACATTTCATTCGAATCAACACCTCTATAAAATATCCCTACCAACTTCATTCCACATATTCGTGAACATCCCCGACTCGCTATGTTAGCAAGGCCGAACTGGGGCGTAACGAGTGACCTCCGGTCTCGAAAGACTTGGTAAGCTGACACGAGGCGAACATGCAGCCGCTCGCAGGGTTTGCATGGATGAAAATGAAGGTGATGGTCCTGTGCAAATGTGCTGGAACCCTCTACCCGCTGGACGGGGTGTATATATTCAAGGCGCACTCGCTACCGGCCTTGATCCTCAAACCATTACGCGTGTTCGACTGGACTGACGCTAGAAACACGCACACTTGAAATAACGGCTCCAACAGACGAACATCTAAAAAACACTCTACTTTACTCTCACCAATGGCGCACCGAAGCGAACAAGCGGATAAAATGTCACGATGGATCCATGGCAGAAGGAGTGCGAGTGTTCCGCCTCCGGAGACAGACGCAACATCAAGCAACAACTCAGTGCCACTGGAGAACGCATCTTACTACCATTTGGTTGGCGGCAAAACATCCCGAGGAGCTCACGAAGACTCATTTCCGCGAACACCCGCTTCTGTAGAGCCTCCTCGACTTCCGGGTTACCTCACTGCTCCGTCTCCTTCAACATATGGTCCTGGTCAATCCGACTATCCGAGCAAACTTTCCTCGATCATGGAAACATCCAAAAACAGAGGAAACAACCACCATCACTCTACGACGGTGAAGGCCTCCGGTTCCGCCTTAGCACAGAGTGACGAGTATGACATTGATGTTTATGAACTCGAAGCAGACATCATCCCGCCCATTCCACCAAGTGCCAAATTCCCGCCTCTGTTGATCGATTTGGGTAATTCCGTAGGTCGAGACGATGACAAGATCATGACCAGCCCATCGGGATGGGAATCCGCCCCCGAAGTAATCCCTCCTGTGGACCGACAGTCGATGTGCACGCCACCCATACACAACAGCTTCACTCTTCCACGACCACCGCAACTCCCATCACCTTCTACACGAACACCAGCAGCAGGTACTTCAGAGACGTCATTGACTCGAGCAGCGGCAAGTAGTGCATACGACATTCATAAACCGACATGCTCGCTCAATCTCATTTGTTATAGAGGGGGCTCGCAAGGCTGCACATTACGGCAGGTGCACACTATTTTGGCATCAAGATTTGAGGACGAAGAAGCGTTTCAGACGATCCTTGCTAAGAATCCGAAGCTCATCGCGACAGATCGGGACCTTTTCAAGGAGTTGCATCGGCTATATCGGGATGAGATGAGGGGATTTGTGGGATTTGTGAGGAGATGGCTATCGTTGAAGACGTTGATGGGTGTCAGACTCCTCGAAGTACGTCTACGCTCCCCAATCTTGTCCAACCTTTGTCGCCCATCCATCCCTTTTCCCTTCTAGCAGTTCACCTAATAACCCTACCCACAGTACTCTCCAACGACCCGCCCCACCGTCGCCCCCCTCGACGAATTCATCCTCCAGGAGATGTTCTATGCGTACAAGCACCCCAAATCCATAACCACATCCACCGACTGGATCGAATGGGTTTTCCGCTTGCGCCGACCTAACAAACGACACGCGCTGGAGTTCGTCGAAGGTTGGAATAGCGGGAGAGTCATTGTAGCAGGGACACTGCCATGGCTGGTGAGTTGCCTTGTGGGGTTCATTTGGAGTTTCATGGGCGGCGATGTACAGACGGTGTTCACGGTTGCAGGGTTTATCTTGAGTAGCGGAACGAGTAAGTATGAGTTTTTCTTACTTTGCATATGCTGTGGAGAGAAGGACTGACGGTTGGATTTAGTCATTTTGGGTGTCGCGGCGGTGATAAGTGGGATCAACAGTTCCGGACGGGCTGGCGCGATCGGGAAATAACGAATCTGTGGTAGAAACTGCAGGATTTCCTCGAGGAAAGCTTACGGTGATGCAAACGGCCTGGTGCAAGGTATCCGCAGACACTGCATTTATTCGAGTTCGCCATAATCTAAAAAGAAACGTGAACGCAACTCACGGTGTCCAAGCAAGGGTGCGGCGGTAAGACTGAGTAATGGGGTGCTTAGATCAATAGTTCTTTCTTGATAAGTCAACTTAATTAGACACCACGATCACATACGTCTTCTCGCTATGCTCATGAAGTCGGATTACACTATGTTGCGATATAAGCTACACGTCGCTAGTCTGCCAATGTTACAAGTGTCCGCCAATTCTACTGGTCAGCGAACCGGGATGAAAGTGTCCTAACCGAACGCGGCTGCACCTCATAGGGTTGCAGATGCAGCGCTTATATTTAGTACAACGGCGCCGGCCTTCTCATCTGCACGGTGAAGACGTTGAACATGATCAGAGCAGAGGCGTATGCGAGACCACGGTGAGCAGGTGTGTTGTTCAAGAGAATGTTACCGAAGAAAACGGGGTTAGGTACGATATTCAGGTAGGAGACTATCTTTTAGACAACATCACCTTATCTTTCAGTATGAGACCGGATTGCTCTAACACTTACTTTCCACCCCCACCCGGTGCTGCGAATGTGAATGCGAATGCTTCGCACTCGCGACAGCGTAGCCAACAGCAGACCTACTTACTATCCGCCACTCGAGTTCCGCAATCTTCGCACAACTTGTGTCTTCCGGGGGACGCTTTAGATGTATAATACATTCGTCATTATGTGATGAATGGGGAGTGCAAGAAGAATAAAAATGAGATATGGAAAATTCCGATCCAATGGATGTAACGTGTTAGATAGAAGTAGGAAGATCGGTGAACATGAGTAACCAAAACAAAACCACAAACGCCGTCGCTATGCATCAAAAGCGTGGTATTGTGGCATATACAAGAGAACAAGTAGGTTTACACCTTCTTCTACAGCCTATCAGCAGGCCTCCCTGTGACGCCCGAGCTCTGCTGCCCCTGAGTCTGTCCGGGAGTGAAAGCTTGGTAGGCTTGCTGTCCAGGGTAAGAGGCCTCGGAAGTTTCATACGTCTGCTGGCCTGGATACGCTGCATACTGCGTTGATCCCGAGGGTGCGTAGCCCGGCGTGAGAGACTGCGGTGGGCCAGCCGAGTAGTTGTCTTGCTGGTACACAGCTGCGGGCTCTTGACGCTGTTGGGGAGCTGAGTATCCGTACTCGTTGGGTGGAGTTTGCGCCGGGCTTGGTCGACGGTATTGCTGTTGTTGCTGTTGCTGTTGGCCATAGCCCGGCCCTGGTGATCTTCTGTCGTACTGTCGGTTCTGCTGTCCGTATCCGTTCTGCGCGTAGCCAGCCCCAGCCCCACCATAAACCGGCGACACAGACTGCTGAACTGGCGAAACATCGCCGTAGGTATTCTGCCTCTGTGGCCCACCATATCCGCCGTTCTGGCCATACGGTCTACTTTGCAACGGCGAAGTTCGCTGCGGCGTACCACCACTGACGGAGGAATCGTTCTGGTATCCCTGAGGAAAGGCGTAGCCATCTTGGGTTCCTGTGCGCATGGGCGAACGCCCGGGCCCTGGAGATCTTCGCGGGCCGACTCCAGCTACTGCCGCTGCTCCCGTCGTCGAGTTTCCTGACACACTACCGTTGTGGTCCAGTCTGTCCATCTCCATATCGGTCGGCTTCTCCGGCATCACTTCCTCTTGTACATGCACGTCTTTTGCGTCGTTCCAGCTCGGCATCGCGGGCAGAGAATCCTCATTCTCAGGTTTCGCATGTGCGTCAAATCGAGCGAACTGTGGTTCTTGCTTCTTCGCTGCAGCCGTGGGTGTTGGCGCAGGGTTGAAGAACGGGGACGGTCTGAAGGCAGGCGCATCGTGTGACCGGTACTGTTGGTTCAAGGGTCGACTATCGATCGGCGGTGCCGCAGGCGCTGGAGGCATAGGCGGCGCAGCGGAATATGCAGCGGGATGGTATGGCGCCGGAGGATCACTGTTCACGCGCTTGTGCTTGCTTCCTCGTCCTCCTGACGGGCAGCAGCAGGTGCAACATTTGAAGCAACAGCAAGCCAGCTCGGCGCCGCAGCAGACACAGCGCGCAACACAAACGACGACTGAAAGGACGATGAGTCCGCCAACGATTATGGCGACAATTACGGGCCATCTGTCGGGTGGTTAGAAGAGGTCGGGAAGTCAAACTGCCGTGGTGGTTGACTTGCTTGCAGTACGCCTTCTCCATGCATTTATCCCATGAACTCAACGTCGCTTTCGCATCCGCGAACGGATCCCGGCCCAGGAGCAACGAAGGCATCGCAGTGGAATCCAGTGGGCGGCGTTGTCCGCGAGTCGAGCAAATATTCGCAGTTTATGAGGGGGGCGGGGAAACGTCCTTGACGACTGTAGCGCAAATGTGGTGCGGGTGCGACAACAAAGACGAAGGGCCCAAAGCTATCTTGACCATGTCGCGACAATGCAGTGAGAGCAGATAGGTAGATAGTGAATGGCAGGAAACGAGCGACAGGAGAGTGGGTGAGTTCGTGGTCCCGGATGAAACATGGGATGACGATGGGTATGGATGGTGCAGGGCCAATTTAGCCCAAACGCACCGTTGCGCGGCGGCGAGGCTGAGCACGCGCTTATCTGCGCTGATGCGAACACTCAATCACCACTCAACATCACCAGTATGACTTCGCCACTAAACCCCCTCACTTGATTGAAATTCTTGCCTTGCGAGTTTCTTGTCCAAAAGCTCACTTCGATTCTTCCTTTGCACGGCTGTGGCTGTGTCTCTCGCTACGGAGATGACTGGAGATGACTACCTCGCACTACCGCACACCTATTTCCGTCAATAATGACACTCTGTACCCTCTCCGCGTTTTGCAGAAGTTTGATGCTGGTGGACAAACCTCAGCTATTCTGGGCGATGACGCTCATTCACACAACGAGAGACGTTTGAAGTGGGGGCCACGTACCTGGCGTTGCGTCAGGTGTCCACTCCCAAGGATGGAACCCCATGGTCAATGGTACATGCGAAGTCAATGGCAGATGCTGCACCTGTCGAAATAATTCCGTGGCCACGACTTCTCTACGCACCGCTGTCGTGGGACCACGATGTCAAGCACAGTCCAAGACGAGCTTCGTTATAAAGCACAATATCCAACTTGAATTGAAGAGAGAGGTCAAGCCGGCATACCAAACTGGAAGACTTCCAATGTGATGACAGTGGCAAGTCGAAAACTGGGATGAAACAACACTTCGTCATTGTATTGCAGCTAAATCATAGAACGACTTGTGAACGCTTCTTCCTAACCCTGAATCCTCAATTATATTGTATCAATTATTATCTCTCAGCGAGAGTACGTACTGATATATGCTCCACCTGCAGCATGTAGTAGGCATCGCAAGTGACTTGGCGACTTGGCCTGTCTTGCACCATCACAACACAGAATGCTCATGTGCTCGACTCCCGACCCCGAACCTGACTCTTGATCATCCACGACAGTTCCAAGGGCCTCTCAGTCTCGCAATACTCGAACCTGGCGGTCCAGTTCACTGTTGGCTTTTAGCGCGGTGGAACTCCGCCAGCTTACATCGGCCACTGACCAATCACAAACGAGATGCTCATGTATCGTTCCCTAATCCAGTACTGGCACTACGAGATTCTCGGATTTTATAAACTCTCAATTCGTCCTCCAAGGGCTTGTCTACCATGTGGTTACATCAAATTCAGATTGCTTGTTAATAACAATGGGACGTGAAAGCTTTGAAATCAGTGAAACGATACGATTGCATGGTTGGATCAATGCACGGGAGGAGACACGTCTTGATAATGCGTTTAAAGACCCAGCCTTTGCCCCTCCAAGTCCACTCATCCAAGCCATCACCTCCTTGGTCATCCTCCCTCCAGCAAGCCACCGAAGCATCGCACCATTCCATTGCCAACAATGTCTCCAACCACCACAAACTCCGCCTGGACGATCCCCTACACGGCAACTAGCGTCTCTCGCCTTCTCAAAACCAGCCGTCCCATTCCCACCCCCGGGCCCCACCAAATTCTC
Organism: Corynespora olivacea; assembly: GCA_019202945.1. Taxonomy (NCBI): domain Eukaryota; kingdom Fungi; phylum Ascomycota; class Dothideomycetes; order Pleosporales; family Corynesporascaceae; genus Corynespora; species Corynespora olivacea. The sequence goes on from JAGQEM010000143.1 coordinate 8,112, forward strand.
GTGCGCATCACCGCCGTGTCTCTGAACTTCCGTGACCTCCTGATCGCCACGCACTCTCCTTCCTACCCAGGCGACCACAAAGACTCCCTCGTACCGGCCTCGGATGGTGCCGGCATCATCCACTCGACACATCCAACTTCCCTATATGCCGGCCACGAAGGCTCCAAAGTCCTTCTCCATCCCAACGCCTGGCTCGCTGGAGACGTACAAAATCTGGACTTGAGCAAAGTGTTCGGTGGCTTCGATCAAGACGGAACATTGGTGGAGTGGAAGGTCGTTGATGACGAAAGGGTCATCGAAGCGAAGGGTGGGCTGAGTGCGGCGGAATTGGCGGCCGTGCCAACAGCCGGGGTCACGGCTTGGAGGGCGATCCGCGAGGGTCTGGATGGAATATTCGATGGCACGTTGGGAGAGTGGAAGGGCGAGTGGAAGGAGAGGAGATTGGATGGGCAGACGGTGTTGACGCAGGGAACCGGAGGTGTCAGTTGTTTTGCTATCCAGGTAAGTCACCGTCGTCTTCCAGGCTCACCATGGTAGTTTGCGATTGGGTGGGATGCATGCTTAAATCAAGCAGATCGCAGCAGCTCTCGGTGCCACTGTCATCGCGACTTCGTCTTCGAGCACCAAACTCGAGCTTGCCAAATCGCTCGGAGCAACCCATGTTATCAACTACGCCGAGACTCACGACTGGGACAAGGAGGTCCTTCGCTTGACTGGTGGAAAGGGCGTCGACCACGTCATTGATGTCGGAGGGGCGCAGACCCTGATGAAGTCGATCAGCAGCACGCGTGTTGGTGGCTTGGTGAGCGTGATCGGCATTCTGAGTGCGGCGGAAAAGCTGCCTGAGGAGTTCGTACCCGCTGTGCTCTTTGGTGGAAAGATTGGTGAGTGCCATGCCACGATGATATTGATCTGTTCCTGATGGGTTGCAGTCAAAGGATGTGTGTCCTTCAACCGTAACATGACCGCCGAGCTTGTTAGTTTCATCGAGGCGCATTCAATCAAGCCTGTGATAGCCAAGACGTTCGTATTCGACCAGGCGGTAGAAGCCTTCGAAGCGCTGCAGAAGCAGAATGCGATCGGGAAGATTGTTATCAAGATCGGGCAGGAATGAGCAAGCGCCGCTGTACCCAGATGTTCCGTAGTAAGCCGACCATGTGAAGAGATGCATAGCTTTCAGATAAGCCTGAATTTAGACATCTCCGTTTCATCCTTCTGAACCCACTCATTGACTTCACCATTCATGAAGCCGTGAATATATGCTTCGCCGATGACCTGCCATGCCTCTCTCTTGCCGACTCTTCGTAGAATAAGAGGAATACTGCAGCCAAATAGTACCACAATAGCATCACCAGGGCGAGCTCTACACGGAACCATGCCCACATATCCATCGTTTGTAATTGCTATTCGTCTTGATTTCTTCTTCACCGTGTCTTGAAATCGCGAGAGAAATGAATCTGCTCCATCGTACTCTAAACCAGTAGATGCACGTGGTGGATATGCGGATATTGAACTAGGACGAGGCGTAGATTGTGGTTGGGTGTTGAACACCGAAGAAGCGGTCTCTGGTGATATTGCTTTGATGAGATATTCGAGCGTGCAATCTCCGAATTTCAGCGTACGGTTCGCTCGAAACCACGCTGAGAATGTGGCATCGATAGCAGAGTTTGCGTTCGCCGTGTTCACGCAAGCGCGGCATAGGGAAAGAAAGTCCATGACGTAGTGTTCGGGTGCTTGAAAACGAAGGTATTTGTCTTGCCGGTCGAGAACTAGGGAGCGAACGATGGTGTCAAGAAGCTCTGTTGGCTCCCAAGAATATGCCTCGGTCATTTCCTGTGCGGAGTGGATGATACTGTGGACCCTTTGGTCCTCGGCGCATCTGAAACTGCTGCACCGTGTGTCGCAACCTTCCAGGGCACCAAGGGTGTCGATTGTGTCTATAATGACACCGTCGCACATCATCTCCTTCAAATTAGGGTGGAATCGAACGTTGGCATATTCTCGTAGTTGCGGCCCAGGTGCATCGTAAATGACCTTCCACTTTGCACTATGTAGCGGCCTGAAGTTTCCAATGTGTTCGCTGGCACTTTGACTTGCCATCAACGGCACTGGACTTGCAAATTCGCTGTGAACTCTCCTAAAAGTTGGTGTACGACGTCAGTATATGTCTCAGGTGCATTTCTGAGCACTGGCGTTACCCACCAATCTGGGGTCCATGATGGAACCGCTGTCTCTGGTCCTGGATCGACTGATTCGGAATACCGACTGAAAATATGCGAGAAGCATACGATGTCCAAGCTCTGATATTCATTCCAATAGGAGCGAACGAGCTTGGCAAATTGTTCCTGCACACTTGTCATGTACTCGGGATTCCCCACAACCTGTCTATCTCTTGCGGTTATGAGACCCAGGACAGAGTAGATTCTATCCCTGGAGTCGGAAGCTGACTGGTTTCCTAGGTATGCCAGGATAGCTACAAGGCTCATACCCTGCGACTGCGGACTGGTGTACCACTGATGAATCCGTCTCCTGTTGAACGCTGCATCGAACGCAGGTCTAGGCACCAGGTCATGTTCGAGATCGCGAGCTCCCTTGCTGCATAGGAAGATGTTGTACATGGCGCTCTTGAACTTCCCACGACTGATACTGTGCGAGCCGCAACTGATCCTGGCTTCCCGTGGAAGGATGAACTCTTGCAACGTCCAGACTCTTGACCACCAAGGACGCGCAAGCAGATTGCCGACGGCTTCCCATTCTTGGCCAAAGTTTGGGCCTCTCAGAATTTTTCTAATGTTTTGGTGATGATCGAACGCGAGCGAGAGGGTGCTCAGATGGAGCATGAATTCGATGGCGCCCGTGCAGTCGCTTCCTTCTTCTTTCTCTTCCCCCAACCACACAATCGTTCGTTTGGCTCTTCTGTAGATGGAAGCCATGATCCGGACTTGTTTTTCTCGTTCTTGGCCATCCACGAGATTGATGCATAGCGAGTCTATCCACCACCAATCTCGATCACTGAAATCCGCGTGTCCTGTGACCATGCGCAAAAATGAAGCCAAGTTTGGCAGAACAGGCAACGAGCCTGTTTTCAGTCGTATCATTGTGCCTGGAGTGGTCCTCTCACCCCAGGTGTATGACGCACTGTGGAAGGGCGGTGCATTCGCGAGCGGAAAGACTTTGAGGAAGCCGGAGAAGCCGCCATCTTGGGATCGAGAGACGCGGAGAAGCCGGATGGATGAGCCGTTGATCTTCTCTCGGTACGGATTGCTTGCAGGGTTTTCGTTTGATGTAGCATCCTCCATGGAGTGTGGAAATGGAAACAAAAGTTCGACGAATGAGCGAGCTTGGGCATCTTAGAAACGCGCATTGTACTGACGTAGATACTAGGGGCCTGTTCGGTGCCGAGATGTGGAGCCTCCAGATCTGCTCCAGATGGCTGAGTAATCTATCTGGAGCTGAGATGGAGGCCGTGCTCGGTTAAGATTCAGATCTGGAGGCACTTCTGGAGGTCCCAGATCATTAGTAAAAATCCGTTGTTTTATACCCTGGCTAGTGCCCACAACTCCGCGTTCATACCAGATTGAGCGACCTAGAGCCTTCAGATCCTAAAAAGTAGCAGAAACACGACCTCTATTAGCAAGTTTTTCTTGGCAGTCAACTACAAGCTAAAACAACCTTGATCGGTAGGATCAGACTTTTCCATATAAAATGATTGATTTACCATCAGCATTATTACCACTCGAAAATTCGGAAATGTAACAAGAACGAGGCATTTCTAGCCAACAGACGTGGCATGCAAAAACATGGGATCCATCATGAACTGGATAAAGCATCCAGCGCCATTCAATAACATATCGGGGTATGTAACGCCACCGGTAAATGCCACCCAAAGCCCAGCCTCCGAGACGGCTTGCTCTCCAAAAAATCTACCCGAGGATATCAACGAAGATGATGATTAATTAAATAGTGTCGCAGGGGGGTATCAGATGCAAGTCTCAACCGCAACAACATAGAACATAAACTCCCTCAACAATGCTTCGCTGTAACGCTGCACTCAATGCTCATTACCAAGCCCTCCTCCGCGTAGGTATATCCTCTTGGTGCCACCAATTTTGCCTAGCACCCCAAACTCTTGGCTCTGCTGTTTCTTGGCACCGGGGTTGAGGTTCTCATTGCGTGAGTGTGTGCGACTCTCGTTTCTCGCTCCTGCACGACTCTCGTTTCGCGCTCCTGTACGGCTCTCGTTCCGAACCGTCGATCTACTCTCACTTCTGCTGCTTGTTCCCGGTCGGTCGGTCAATTGTGGGGTGTTTCCGGGAGGGTTGCTGCCGCTGACGCTGCGGGCTTGTTTCATCATGCCTTCTATCCATTCCAGCTTGTCATTGCTGAGATCGAGCTTCTTACTCTTTGGACCTGCGAGTCCGACCTCATCACCCCGCCACGAGACCTTTGACGAGCCTGTAGATGGCGCAGGTGTATCGTTGCTGCCACTTTCGGTGGGTGTAAAGCTCGGCATCGGGGGTGGAGAAGCGTCCTTTGGCACACCACCACCGCCGGACTTGACCGGTGTCGTATGGGGGCTGACGACTTGCGTACTGCCACTGAAACGTCTGTCCCTCTTGCTCATCACACTCTCCGATCGACTGGGAGAAGAATCGATGTTGGGGAGCTCCAGGCCAAGGATTTCAAAGTTCTCGCTGCTGACCGTTCGACGCCCATGGTGCTCAGCATATTGCCTCAGGTATTCGCCCAAATCTGCCCAACCACCGCCGACGCGCACCATGACACGCTCGCCATTCTCACCAACCCGTCGAATAAACAACTTCTGCGGGTGTTCTTTTCCAGGTTGGGTGAGATGGTAGAGCTTGATGTCGTTTTCACCACGCAGCGACGATACCGATTTGCGACCTGACAGGGCGTTAGCCGAGTCGAAGTCATGCTTCGCGGGTGACAAGGTGAGTTCAGGGGACTTCATGCTGCTGTAGGAGCGTTGGGCATGAAGATAACCTTGACTACCTTTATGTGTCACACCACGTGAAGACCTGCGCGCTCGAGCATCAGCACCGGTTCGTGTCGTCAGGCGAATGTGAGCCGGGATGGTGGTGAGAATGTCGGAGATCTTGCTTTCGAGGTCATCAACCGTGTGAGGGGACTTGTGTGAGAATTGCGTCGGTGGCCAGGGAGCGCTCTCAACAGCCGAATCCTTGGGGTTCTTGCCCCGACGCTTGGTCATTGTAGCATTGAGAGCTGGACGAGGCCCTTTGACTGCGCGGTTGTACGAAGGTGACTCGTCTACAGTGCCTGGAGGACTCGACGAGAAGGACACGTCGGAGATGAGAGAATCAACACTGGATCTGCGTGATCTCGGCGTAAGGGGCCGCGTCGCTTCGGCGTTGTCCACGTCTTCCGTGGTGATGATGACGGCGGAGTCTACATCGTGACGGGAATGAACTTCTTCGGAAGCAATGTCCTCCTCCTCGATCTCATTGTGGACCACGGTATCCCCTTCCTCAAACACAGACTCATCGTCGGGATGGTCAGGTTGGGATTCTGCATACTGCGGCTCCTCTTCGACAGCTGGGCGGGAGGTTTCGAGCGTGGAGATGACCGTCTCTACGGTGATTGTCGGCTTCGAATCTTCACGAGGCACAGGAGGCGTGTTTCCAAACGCAGGGGACCCGGAATTCGTGGTGAGCTGGCCCGAGTCCACGCGATCTTTCTGCGTATTTCTCCGCACATCGAACATGATGGTTTTGCTGTGCGACTCCTGGGTCCATTGCGCAAAGTCGTTCTCCACGCGCTCGAAAGTGTCGATCCAGTCGTCGGGCAAGCAGTCGTCGCGCCCCTCGAGCGTGTCCAGCCATCTGTCGAGAACACGTCCCAAGCCGGTGACGTTGTCGTGCAACACGCCCGAAATCGTAGCCACCGCCTCTTTCCACCGGTCGAAGGCCGGGTCCGAGCTGTCTTCGGGCGGTCCGAGGGCTTCCCAGCCCATGCGCATCGCGTTCTGCGCCATCCTGAGGTGGCTGAGGAAGCGGGGGGCTTCGCGGAGGATGGTGACGCGTGCCGTCCACGTGCCGAGTCGCTCCTTCAGCAGGAAGTGGTGGGGCAGGGCCGAGAGCAACGTCTGGGTTATGAGGAAGCTGAAGTCGTCCACGGGGGTGTAGGCGCGGCGATGGCTGGCGTCGACGCCCGCAGAAGACGGCCTCGACGGCCCGGACGGGTGCATGTCCAGCACATGGCCCTTCAGCTCGTCCACATCCAGCTTCAGGAGGTCGTCGCTGATCTCGTCCAACCTCGCCTCGTGCTGCTCCACCTCGACCGACAGCAGCGAGCCCCAGTACTCCAGGGCGGGCATCTCGCCGGCATCGGCATCCTTGACATGCTCCCGGATGCGCAGCTCCAGGCTCCGGCGGCGCTGCTCGCGGAACTGCTCGGTGGGCTGGGCAAAGGTGCCCATCCACGCCCACTGTGCCAGCTCCTCGGCCCAACTCTTCAAGCGCTGGGCTGCCCTGGCCACGCGCGCGCCCAGATCCCGCTCGGCCGGCGTCAGCGTCTCGATGCAGGCGAACATCTTGTATTCGTCCAGCGTCGTGTCGAATGGCATCGGCCGCTGGGTGAAAGCGCGCAGCGTCATCCCGGGCGACAGGTCGCGCAGATGGCTCTCATCCGTGGTTCCCGGCGCTCGGCCCCTCCGCATGCCGGGCGACATGGCGAGCGACAGGCTGGGTGAGGGCGGCCGACGGGGCGATATGGGCGGCATGAGACGCACCGGACTGGACAGCATGGCGGCGTTGCGGAATGGGAAGGGGCGAAGCGGGCATGCGTGCGGAGGAGAGGAAGGTGCGGTATGCGGTATGCGGTATGCGGTTTGCGGTTTGCGGTTTGCGGTTTGCTGTGTGGTTAGTGGTTAGTAACGGGCCTCCTCTCCGGTTCACGGTCACGGTCACGTTCCCGTTCCTGTTCCCTTGGCTGCGGTGAGGGCAACGTCGTGCGCTGCGATGATTCGGCCGCTGAGTCGCGGATAAACAGCGTCTGAAACGGGTCTAGCGCCGCTTACAAAGTGTTTGCCTCTTTCACCCATGCTGACTAAGTAACCGCAGCAGCTGACGTCATCTCGCACCCTGCACCGCGTCCACACCCCAACAATCGGCTGAACAGGCCATCCAGGCTGGGAAATGCGAGCCACCACGCCCACCACTCTGCACAGCAAAACGAACCCGTTGTTCCCGCTGCACGCCAAGCCGCGTGGGAGGCAGTGGCCCCGCGAAACCGCTCTGCCCACCTGCCTGATGCAGCATGGAGCTGCTGTGCTTCTATGGTGCTCGTCCCTGTCGTCTTCTGCAGGCCCGATAATCAACTCTCTGCATACATAAATGCTGTGCCGGTGCTGCCGTCCATGACGTGCTTCTTGTATCCCATCTTGCCATCCATACCTCCATGATGAGACTGATCCTGGTTCTGGCGGCCGCCGTTGGTGCCCAGGCGTGTCAGAGAGAGCTCACCCTCACACGTGCTCATCGCCGTGTCAAGAGGCAGAGCGAGAATGCCACATTTCCCCCGGTTCTGGATACAAACGAGCAGGTGCTGGTCAATTCGTTCGACAACACCTCGATTTCACAATGGTCGTACTACTACAGTGGGTTGAATGCCGTGGCACCGTTACCATGGCTGCTGACCCAAGGCAGCACACGGGAACCATGTGGCCGGTCTGAACAGAACCATGGCTCAGTGGACGGCAGACAAGTTCACCGAGTATGGCTTCACCTCGAGATTGGACGAGTACTACGTCTTCCTCAACTATCCCGTATCGCATTCGCTCTCCCTTACCTACTCCAACGGAACCACACGGGCAGCATCCCTCACAGAAGCCGTGCTAGCCGAGGATGACACCTCAAGCTACCCGGACCGCATTCCCACCTTCCATGGCTATTCGTTTAGCGGCAACGCTTCTGCCGAGTACGTCTACGTTGGCAGAGGTCAGCAAGTCGACTTCAAGCGCTTGGAAGCTCTTGGTGTGGAACTCAAGGGCAAGATTGCCTTGGCAAAGTACGGGGGCCCTTTCCGAGGTCTCAAGGTCAAGAACGCCCAAGAGCACGGCATGGTTGGCGCTGTCATTTTTGTGGATCCTGGGGACGATGGAAACATGACGGAAGCCAAGGGCGTGCTTCCTTACCCTGACGGGCCTGCCAGAAATCCCACCTCGGTGCAAAGGGGAAGTGTTCAGTTCCTGAGCGTCTATCCGGGAGATCCAACTACCCCGGGGTACGTATCAAAGCCTGGTGTTCCGAGAGCAGATAAAAGTGGGAGCGTGCCCCACATCCCCTCCATCCCCATCTCGTGGCTCGACGCGCAGCCTCTTCTGAAAGCACTGGACGGTCATGGCACCAGCGGGAGAGCTGTCAACCGTACCGGTTGGGTTGGTGGAATTCCGAATGTTACCTACAGCACCGGCCAAGGCTCTGGAGCACGTCTCTCCCTATCCAACATCATGAACGACACCTACAACACAATCTACGACGCCGTTGGGATTATCAATGGCACCAACCAAGACGAAGTCCTCGTCATTGGCAACCACCGAGATGCATGGATTGTCGGTGGAGCAGCTGACCCTAATTCTGGCTCTGCAGTCTTGGTCGAGCTCGCGAAGGCATTCTCGGCTCTCTCCGCAACTGGCTGGAAGCCATTGCGGACGATTGTGCTCGCATCGTGGGACGCAGAAGAGTATGGCTTGGTGGGAAGGTATGTTGTCAACCCATCGACCGTATTCGGCTATGCTGACTCTGTCCCAGTACTGAATGGGTTGAAGAGTACATTCCATGGTTGAAGACCGCAGCAATTTCCTATCTCAATGTCGATGTTGCAGTGGCGGGCCCAATACCGGATTTCTCCGCAACGCCTGACCTACATGCCATTGCTGCAAACATTGCGAAGAAGGTCGTCTATCCCTTCCACGGCGACACAGACCACACCTTGTACGACATTTGGAAGAGCATCAGCGGCGGCGAATTCGGTGTTCTAGGCAGTGGCAGCGATTACACCCCGTTCTTGCACCGTGGCATTGCTGCAATCGACCTGGGTGCTGGCCCCGGGCCCAATGATCCAGTCTATCACTACCACTCCAACTACGACTCGTATCACTGGATGTCCGCATTCGGCGACCCAGGCTTTCACACCCACAAAGCCATCGGCCAATACCTGACACTCCTCGCGTACCATCTTGTCACCGATCCGGTCCTCCCCCTTGAACCCGCAGATTACGTCCCAGAACTCAACACCTACTTTGGCGAACTCAAGGATACAGTTTCCGCTGCCTCTTCCAATACCACATTGGACCTCGCACCCCTCGAAACCGCCATTTCCACCTTCTCATCCTCCGCCCAGCAATTCAATGCTCTCCGCTCCCTCGCCGTCTCCACAAACAATGCCGATCTCATCACGGTGGTCAATCACAAGGCCCGCGACTTCTCGCGCGGCTTTACGAGCCAAGGAGGGCTGCCTGGCCGCGAATTCTTCCAGAACTTGATCTTTGCGCCGGGTTTGGACACTGGATACGCGCCCGTCACGCTTCCGGGCATCACGGAGAGCATCACATTTCAGAATAATATCACCTTGGCGGGGGAGTTTGTTGGAAAGACGGCAAAGGCTATTGAAGCTGCGGCTAACATTTTGAAGACGTGAGAGCATAGCAAGGCTCAGAGTTGTACTGGTCATGCAATGCGGTGTTCCAACAGATAACCTACGCCGATCCATGCAACCGTAAAACGCCAAACGCTAATGCAACCGAAATACACTTTTCCTCATCCCTTTCTCGCGAACCTGCTCAGTGCTGATCCATAGGCCTTCTGATCCTTCTCAAATTTATCCTTCAGCTTCAACTTCTGCGCCTCCAGCGCCTCTCTCGCCCTGACCTTCTCCTCGGTGATGACATTCTTCTGCCCGCTCTTCCTCAAATACCGCCTCAATGCGCTATTCCTCCCCCTCTGCTTCCTCCTCAGTTTCGCGATCTTGTCTTCGGGCTTCGCGTCCAGGTCGCGCTCTCGTTTCCGTTGCTCTTCCGACGCGAGATCCAGATTGCCGACAAAGTTGGGATCCAGCGATATCATCTCGGGCTGCAGCTTCTCGAGCAGAGCATGGACTTCTGCTTCTTGACGCTGCTTCGTGTCCTCGAAGGGGTTGGTGCCAGGCTCGAGACTGTCCGGGTTGGGCTCGCCGGAACCGGGGACGATGATGGAAGTGAAGCCTTTCTCGTGCGATATGCCGAGGGCGTCCTCAAAGGGGCAGAAGCGCACGCGCGAGATGCCTACGCCGTCACCGCTCCAGTTCATGTACGGTGCAGGAACTCGGATGTCGGATTCGGGATTGAGAGAGAAGAGGTCGGGGCGGTATATGGAGAGGTTGGAGCCCCAGCCCACAGCTGTGACGTTGCGGTCGGAGATGGAGATGGTGTGCCCAGGCTGCCTGAGGTGGTGCGAATGGAGTTCTTTGAACATGCGGATATCCCAGATGCTGAGTTTCCGGTCTTGCGACGTGCTGACCATGTAGGTCCCGCTCTTGTCAACAGCCATTGCGCGTACGGGCCCGCGGTGGGGCAGCAGCTTGACAAGCGGTGTCGATGTGTTGGGTGACCATAGAGTGACGAGGCCCTTCTGGTGGCCGGCATGTAGAATAGCGTTGTGCGGGTTCTGGCAGAACGAGGTCGGTGGGCCGAGCTTCGTAGGCAGCTCCTGAAGCATCTGGCCGGTCGATGTGTCTGTGTAGCGGATAATCCCAGCGGTTGATATGGAGGCGAGGAGGAAGTGGTAAGGCAGAAACTCGAGATGTGTGGCTTCTTGGTGCTTCTTCAACTGGTGTATTTCGACGCCGTCGCGTGCGTAAATGTAGACGCATTTCTTCTGCGCCACGGCGAAAGACTGGTTGTTGTGCAGCCATCTCGCATCTCGTATCGTCTCGTTGAGCTGGAGTTCGCATCCCAACTTGCCGTCCCGCCAGTCCAGGCATGCCAGATGCCCCTTCCGGCTTGCGATGAGCAAATCCCGCCCGTTGCGCGTGTACTCGCCCACATCGTACGGACCCATGTCCAGCTTCAACTCGAATCGCTTCTTGGCCGTCTCAATCGAAACCTCGTGCTGTATCTCGTCCTGCCGTATCTTGTACGTCCTTTCCAGCTCATGTTCGGCCTCGAGCAGTCCCGCCTCGTTGTCCAGAAGAATCTCCGCCTGCTTGGCTTGCAATGCCGCTTCCTGGTTCTTCGCCTCGAGTGCCTTTAGGTTCGAACGCAATTTTTTGTCCTTGATCGATTTCGTCCGGATCTTTTCGCCTCGGCCGTACTGCTTGTTGGCTGCTTGTGCATATTCGGCGCGCTTTGCGGCATCGGCATCGTTTGCGGGGGCCTTGCGCTGTGGCGCGGAAGAGGGGCGCGACGACGTTGAAGCCATGGTTCGACCGGTGTGCGCGGTATCCGTATGCCCGTGGATCTTCAGGGTGTGGTATCTCGCCTTTCGCCTTCCGTGGTGGCCGCTTGCGACAAGGTCCAAATTTTGGATCGGGATATTTCTGCCGCGGCTTTCCGCCCGAAATCTTGGCGCGCTACCCTCCATCGGACTAGCGTCGCCGCGGCGGATATCGGACCAGCCTGAGAGTAATTATCATCAGATGTTTGTCTTCCACTTCGGGCACAGCAATGCTATACTGGTTGGTTGCACATGTCTTCCACAGCATATGTGAGCTCCCTCTCGTTCTGGCAATATACGAATGCGCGTACACGTCAACGGCGGACCCTGTATCACAAATCGAAATGACCTGCCCATGCATACAGGGCTCACTTTTCTTTATCGAGCAGTGAATTCAAGATGTTGCGTGGCGCATAACGTCACCGCATATCCCTCTTAATGACCTTGGGATCATTACAAGGATGAAGCATGAGCAGCTCGTCGATCATCGAATCAACCATCTGTACCGGAGGATCCGGAAGAGCACTTCTCCTATGGCGAGTATGGTGACCCCCTACTCATTAGTAAATCATTCATTTATCGGCATCTCGGAGGTCAAGACAAACGATTTCACCGTGATTGGACATCGCGTTCAGAGAGTATTGCACCGGATCTCAATAACCGCTGCGGTCTCCTTGCATGAGCTCAAAGGCTACAACGGCGCATGCACTGCTCGCAACGGACGATTGCCGCAATACATGCATATATATAGGCCTGGCTACATCGCCAGTATCTCGAACCATTCCGGTAGGCAATTGTCTGCTCACCCATTGCTCTTTACATCTATTCTACGCAGCTTCAATCGTTCAATATGAAACAGTCAATGTGGAGCCTCATCCTCTCTGTCCTCGTCAACTCCGCCAGGGGCGACGGCTCGTACGACACATGGCACGGCCCGGGTCCAAACGACTGTACGTTGCTCTATATCCATTGATACCCTACCGTGGCTTGCATCACTGATCTCCTGAAGCGCGAGGGCCTTGTCCGATGCTGAACACATTGGCGAACCACGAATTCCTCCCGCACGATGGACGAGCATTCACTCTGGACATAGTACAGACTGCGCTTAAAACAGCCCTGAACATCAGTGAAGAACTTGCAGAGAATCTTCACAACCAAGCACTGTCGACAAATCAAGCTGCAAACGCGACGACTTGGGGACTGGATACCTTGAGTACCCACAACATCTTGGAGCATGATGCCAGCTTGAGGTGAGAAAACGGCCCGTCTCTGCTGGAGTATATTCTGTTAACACCGATCAGCCGCTCCGACAAGTTCTTCACCAATGATGCCGTCACGTTCAACGCCACCGTCTTCGAACAAACACGCACCTGGTGGCCCAGCGATACAATCGACGTCCAGATGGTTGCCGACGCCCGCCTGGGTCGTATGATCGACTCGGTGAAATACAACCGCAACTTCGCCCTCAGCGAGTTGGCGGGAGCATTCAGCGCAGGCGAAGGAGCCGCACTCCTGCTCTTCTTTGGGAACGAGACGGGGACGGGTAGCAAAGAACTCATCACCTATCTGTTTGGTACGTGATGGTTCTCGTCGTTTTCCGAGCACCCCGGTGGATCTGAATGGAGATGGATGCGCTGACCTTTTTTGTAGAAAATGAACGCCTGCCGATTGCGTTGGGATGGACGAAACCAAACTCGGTTATCGGCAGTAAAGAGCTTTTCGACATGTCCGATAGGATCGTCAATGCGACGGTTTACAAGGCTGATACGATGAGGAGATTGGCAAGGCTGTAGAAGGGTTCTACAAGAATATCATTTGAGAGAGCTAGATAACTCACAGTCGAACATCCGAGCAGACATTTTGCCATCTGTGGTGAATGGAACGCATGCATATCCATTTCATGTCTTTGCCCTATCATGGTACACGTGACATGCCTTTTCGTAGTGACACTAGCCGCCTCTTAGCGCGACGTTGGTTTCTTTTTCTTGCCAACCTCAAACACACGGTCGATCAGCGAGGTCTGTACACCACGATTTACGAGTCTGACGAACCCATACTTCTTCAAGCTCGCGACAAGAGTTTGGCAGAATGTATGGCGCTCAGACCTGCCTGCATTGTGGTATTCGACGAAATCGAAACGATCGAACATGGTGTGCCGTGTGTCGAGGGGTCATCCAGTAGGAGAAGGTCACTCCTCGCAACATGATGCAGCATAATTATAAGGGGGAGATCCTATGCCTCAGAATTCCAATACCGACTTTTGGCGTGTTGACCAGCTTCAGACTCATTCGAGGCCATCCACACTAAACACTCCGTCAGGATTTCTTTAAATTAGCCAGGCCAATAATGTCCTTATCGCAATAGCCTCCCAACGGAATAGTAGTAAAGCCGAGTCATACCACTCGTCATCAGCCGCCTCAGGATTGGCTCGTACGAGACTAGTAGGGCGTGCAGCCTGTACATAGTACATAGTAGGTTTGAATTGAGAGGGTTATTGTTGTATTGGCAATTCTTCCAAAAGTGTCATTGACGAATATCTAGGGGACTTGGCCGTATCGCTACATCGACATTGTTTCGACAATTGGGGAAGAAATCATCATGGATTTTATGTTGCCTACACCTAACACGGAAGAGCTTGACCAACTTTGGGCCTGGAACTCACGACTGCCGGAATCCATCAACGAGTGTGTTCATCACATCATTGAGCGACATGTTGGAAAACGACCTGCCTCACAAGCCGTCTGCGCCTGGGATGGCAACCTTACATATTCGGAGCTAGACGCACTCTCAACCAACGTAGCGAACTACTTGATCAGCCTCGCAATCCCAACGCAAGCGAGGATTGCGCTACTCTTCGAGAAGACCAAATGGACGCCTGTAGCTATGCTGGGTGTGATCAAGGCAGGATGCGCTGCTATCGCCTTGGATGCTACGCAACCAGATGCAAGACTTAAAATCTTGGTGCAACAAGCAAGCCCATCTGCGATTTTATCTTCAACGGCGAACCTCGAACGAGCTCTCAAACTCGGAGGTGTACCGATACTGAAGCTTCATGATATGACTGGCAAAGAAAATCAGCCCATCGCGTCCCTCCCGGCTACCGTACCGTCGGACACTGTCTACATCACATTTACTTCTGGTACCACTGGCACTCCAAAGGGGGCTTGCATGAGCCATTCTAACGTGGCGAGTGCCATCCACCACCAAGGACAGCAACTCGGATTTCATCAAGAATCACGCGTATATGATTTCGCCCCATATTCTTTCGACGTAGCATGGAGCAACTTCCTCCATACCCTGGGTGCTGGAGGGTGTCTGTGTATCCCGCAAGAGGAGGACATGATGAACGATTTGCACTCCTCCATCGCCTCATTCAAAGCAACCTTGATCAATGTTACTCCCACTATTCTACGGACCATTGAAAGGATACCGAAGACGCTTGAAACGGTTTTACTGAGTGGAGAGATGCCGTATAAAGAGAACATCACGATATGGGCCGAGCATGTTAAGATCCTCACACGTATGGTCCTAGCGAATGTACTTTCAAATGCGCTTTTTCGGTTCTCAACCCCGGCATTACTCAACGTCCTGATATTGGAAAGGGCGTGGGTTTCGCCATATGGATCACCGATCCTCTGGACAACAACAAGCTCGTTCGCCCCGGAGATGTGGGAGAATTGTGTCTCAAAGGTCCTCTGGTTGGTCAAGGCTATCTACACAATGCTGAGAAGACAGCTACAGCATTTGTTCAGGATCCGGAATGGCTCAAAGCTGGTAGCAGCAACTATCCTGGACGAACTGGTCGTATCTACAGGACTGGAGATCTCGCGAAGTTCAAAAACGATGGCAGGATCGTATTTATTGGGCGAGAAGACACTCAGGTCAAAATACGAGGGCAGAGAGTTGAGCTTGGTGATGTGGAACATCATGTGCGGGCGAGCTTTTGCCACCAAAACACGACCATTGCAGAGATCATCCACCCGCATAATGCACAAAGGCCTTCTCTGGCATTGTTAATTCAGGCTACCGAAGTCGAGAGGGAGATTCTAATTCCCACCGTCTCCGCGCTAGCGGGAAAGCTATCTTCAGTCCTACCAAGCTTTATGATACCAAGCATATTTATACCGATTGCCGAGATACCGCTCGCACCTACCGGAAAAGTCGACCGTAGGGCACTTCGGCAGATAGGCTTCGAGATGTCGTTTGATGAGCTCGTACAATTACAGTCTACAATTCTCTCCACGTCTGAACTTCAAGAACCCTCTACTATCGCCGAACAAAAGCTTCGTCAATTTCGGGGCACTGTATTGCATCTCGATCCACTCCGCATCAGTACCGCGGATAGTTTCTTCGAAAAAAGGTGGTGATTCTGTATCTGCTATATTTATCGTCTCGAGGTTACGAGCGATGGGATCGTCTCTCACTGTTGCGGACATCTTGAGAAATCCGAAACTCACGGACATGGCACGAGTTATGTCACAGACCAAGGGAATGGGCGGATCAATACCGCGATTCTCTTTACTAGGTAGTGCAAAAGACGAAGATCAAGCCAGGCAAGAAGTGTGGAGAGGCTTTGTGCTGTTGCACCCACCGACATCGAAGATGTCTTCCCTTGCACACCACTTCAGCAGGGTATGCTTGCCCTGAGCGCGAAGGAATCGAGATTGGATTATGTGTCGATATCTGTGCTCGAACTACAGCAGAATTGCGATATTGTGAGGTTTGAGCGGGCATGGCATGCTACAGTACAACGCATACCGATACTTTCGACCAGGATAGTCGATGTACAAGGGGAGGGTCTCGTGCAGGTCACGACGAATGTGCCTATACCGCTGATGACATGCACATCTACAGAGGATTTCAACAAGATTGAGGAACCTATGGGTCTCGGGACATCGCTTTGCCGAGCAGGCATAGTTGTAAACGCCGGGCGAACCGCTCAATTTGTGTTGCAGATGCATCACGCAATTTTTGATGGGTGGACCACTTCCCTCATTCTCGAAGCCATTGAAGCCACCTACAACGATGAGTTTGGAATGCCGGTTTTTGCGCCCTTTCAGCAATTTGTCAAACACCTCCTATCGCTACCTGAGAAGGAAGCGACGGACTATTGGCAGCATCAGCTCTCTGGCTCCGAAGCCATTACCTATCCCTCTTCGAAATACCACCAGAACGCGAAGATCAACCACGATCATCACATACGCGATTTGCGATGGCCGCATACTAACTTCACTGCATCAACCTTCATCCGCACAGCTCTCTCAATACTGCTTTCAGGTTACACCAACTCGAACGACGTTGTATTTGGCGCAGTCGTAAGCGGGAGAAACGCCCCGGTTCCATATATTGGGCGTATGGCGGCTCCAACCATAGCAACGATTCCAGTGCGTGTGCGATCGATGCGTACTCAAACTGTGCACAAGCTACTTGCCCAAGTCCAGGATGAAGCTATTGATGCCACCAAATATGAGCAGTTTGGTCTTCAAAATGTCCGGCGGATCAGCCCCGAGATAGAGGAAGCCAGCCAGTTTGAGCTTCTTCTCGTCATTCAGCCACCGTCTCATCGCAGAAGTAATGACGATAAGTTATTGTTCAATTAGTCATCTGGTCGATCTGCAGGGCTTAGTGTGTTCAACTCGTATGCCATGATGCTGCAGTGCCAGCTGCAAGACTCTGGGGTTGAGCTCAACATCAACTTTGATTCTGGGGCCGTTGAGGAGACACAAGTCCAACGATTCGCTCTTCAATTTGAGAACGTATTGAGACAGCTTTGCTTGGATACGAATGCCAACGTCTCATTGGGCAGTATCTCGACTATGAGTGAGCAAGACATCGATAATATCTGGGCGTGGAATAAGACAGTACCGGACGCAGCCGTCGTTTCTATTCACGAAGCCATCACCAAAACTGCTCTGGTCCATTTGGACAACATCGCCATCACTGCATGGGACGCAACCTTCACTTACCGCCAGGTCGACAGCCTCTCCACCATCTTTGCGCTCCGCCTCCAGGACAAAGGTATTGCTCTCTTGATACCGTGGTTCTTTGCTGTGAAAAGTCTGCGTGGATGCCTGTATCCATGCTTGCAGTTTTTAAAGCTGGCGCAACGGTGCTTCCAATTTCCGAAGCTGCAGCTTCAAGGCGTGCTCAAGACCTTGTCAATCTCCTGCAACCAAAGCTTGCTATTACAAGTACCTCTTCTGTGAACTCTCCGTTCAATGAACTTATTCCAATTCTAAAGATTGGTCAAGGTCTGGACAATGGGTCTCTTAAGGCTGTAGCACGGGGCCATCACAGGAACATGCACGAACCGGCAGTTGTCATCTTCTCTTCAGGATCAACGGGTACACCCAAAGGAATCCTGTGGAGCCATTCGGCCCTCGCCAGTAATGTCGATGCACTCAACAGGAGCTTTGGTCTCGGTCCTTCCAGCAGAGTCTTTCAATTCGCAAGCTACGATTTTGATGTCGCTATCCTGGAAATACTCGCAACTTTGACATCTGGGGGGTGTTTGTGTATTCCTTCCGAGTCTGATCGACACGATCACCTTGCTGAAGCGATCAACGATGCTCAAGTCAACTTCATGAATGCGACTCCTTCGGTCATGGATGCACTGGTCCCAGAGGAGGTCCCTAGCTTGAAGACAATTGTACTTTCTGGAGAAAAGCTTTTGAAAAAGACGGTATTGAGATGGATCGATCATCTCGATGCTATGTATAACTGGTATGGACCGGCCGAGGCCTCCGTAGCGACCTCCGTTCGTATTGACAAAGAGAGTTGGAAGGTGGGTACTATCGACTACAGCACCTCTGCAGTGACTTGGCTTACCGATCCTCACGATTGCAACAAACTAGCTTCTGTTGGCGCTATCGCTGAGCTATGCATCGAAGGCGCTGTGCTGGCAGATGGCTACGTTGGTAGCATGGTCCAATCATCAGCATTCTACTCCCCCTTATGGCTTTCGAAAGGACATCATGGGATACATGGGCAGCCGGCAAAAATTTACCGAACCGGGGACCTGGTCAAGTACGACGCAGATGGTCAACTTGTGTTTCTGGGTCGCAGAGTCGATGCTGAACGAAAATTGCGCGGCCACCGAGTTGATCTCACGGACATCGAAAGCCATGCCTCTGCTTTTCTGGGCACGCAAAATAACATTCGACTCGTCGCTGAGATATTCACGCCTTGCGCAGCCTCCAATGATATTCTCTGTCTGTTCAGCGCTGCAATTCCTTCCGCTGGTGAGAACATCTTGGGCAGCTCAACACTTCCGATTCAACCGCTTGAAGATCATTTGAAAAACGTTCTTCCCTCGCATATGATACCAACTATGTATATTTTCCTCGCAGACCTTTCGATGACATCGACCGCCAAAATTGACAGGCGACGCCTCCGCGAGATAGCATCCTGCTTGTCGCCGGATCAACTTATGGCTATGCAACCAACGAGGGAAGAATCTAGAAAGCCATTCACTGCCATGGAAATCCAACTTCGGGATCTATGGGCCGCCATCATCAGCATCGACGCTCAAGCAATACGAGTCAACGATCACTTTCTTCGCCTCGGAGGAGATTCAATCAGCGCGATGCGTCTAGTTGCGTCGGCTCGTATCCAGGGCATCGTCTTGCCGGTCGCCGAGATATTCGAGTTTCCTCAGCTAGCGAGGATGGCTGAAGTTGCTCGTTTTGAAGATTCAACGACCAAGGAACTTCCTGTCGCTCCTTTCTCTCTACTTGGTCAGGATTCCACGAAAGAAGATACTGTCACGTATGCCGCTCAAGAGTGCGGAGTACTTCAGTCCAGCATTGTGGACATATTCCCTTGCACGCCACTCCAAGAAGGATTACTCGCGATGACAGCCCGAAGGCCTGGCCAGTACGTGTCGGGAAGCGTTCTGCCTCTTCAGGATAGCATCGATCCCGATGATCTGAGGATCGCTTGGGAGAAGACCGTTACCAGACTGCCTATCTTGCGGACCCGCATCGTCGATTTCCCAGATGGTGGATTAATGCAAGTTGTTCTCAGTGCAGGATCCACGGCATGGCACACGGGAAATGACCTAGAACGGTACTTGGATCAGGACGTGAACGTGACTATGGGGTTAGGAACAAGTCTCTGTCGAGCCGCACTCATCAACAGCGGTTTTGTTCTTACTATCCATCACTCTACACGAGGCAGCGGGAATGATGGAGATTATTGAGAATTGCACGGATTGGCCAGAGGAGGTGCCCGACTTTGGATGGCGGACGGCTTTTCAACAAGAAGAAGAGCATTTTGACGGAAGACTGAGGTGGTTTCCGGGATGTTGAGATCAAACCAGTTCACGTTTGCACAGTTGCTTCTTTGGTGAACTGGGAGCAGGCTTGTGCATGTTCTTGTTGCATCGTGACAGGCTCATGCAAACTCTGTATTCGAAGGGACAAAGAGGGTTTTCGTGGGTTGGAACCAATCAGCGTCTTCATCGGTTCATACGAAAGAGGAGGATTCTTCTCCAGATTTCCGCGAGCTGCTCGCTTGTTCTCGAACTTTCGGTTAGCGTCCGGATGCTTCTCGCGCCTTCATTGGCTACGATCGACACGGGTTGGAAGCTCGGAGAACAATCCATCACACGATACAAGGTCGGAAAGAAATCGTCTTGGTTGATGAGCCTCAGCTATATAAATGCACAGGTCGGAGAGAGAGAGAGAGAAACCTCAACAGCATCAACAAACCACAATTCCTCAAACACCACCCGCACTTTCAAGCGAACGACATCTCGCAAACAACAAACACCCAATCGCAACAAAGCATACCACACGAGTCGTCCATCCAAGACCACAGAGACACCACCCTTGAAATCTCGGAGCCCATCCGCAGTCACCATGGCGGCATTCGAGGTCTACCGTTTCCACGACTCGGCCAACAACACGATAAAATACCTCTTCAACCCCAACAAACGTCAAAGAACCGAAGAGCCCTTGGGCCCGGTCCTGCTTGATCAAGTCATCGAAACCTTCGATCCCGAAATCGACGAGGTGCCCGTCCAACCTATCGATGAGCCCAAAGCTGGGACCGAACTCTTCCGCTACCCGGCACGCGATGGCGCAGAGGTGCGGTATCAGTACGACCGCACCGCCAGCAATGGGAAGAACTATGTTGTTGCGATTCACAGGGCGCCCGAGAATTGGCAAGGCCTGAGGGAGGAGGACCTGGCGGTTCAAGATGAGTGGGGGTTGAGGGCGCGGTTTGGGGAGAGGATGAACGAGAGGATACCGTTGAAGAGGAAGGATTCAATGCTGGACGGGTCCGAGTTTGAGGAAAGGAGAATGGATATGGATCGGTGAGGGTAACCATGAACCCGGAAGAATACTGTAGCGATTTGCTGGTCAAATTTCTGTTCAGGTAGTGTTTGAAGTAATAAATTAATTGATCAATAGTGAAAATGTCTTGGAGCTGCGAAATGTGATTGTGACGGGTACGGATACTGCGGCCATGACTGACGCCGACATATCCAACCTACGTCGTACTGAAGAACGAAAGCGTCGAGAAGAAATCGCTTGCTGGCATCAACAGCCCACAGCGTGATGCAGGGTTGAAGATGTTTTTCTCGTTTCCATTTCCATTTCCATTCGCATCTCCCTCTCTCCCTCTGCACTAGGTACCTAAATCTAACCAGGCGAAGAGAAAGCCCCACCATCCCACTTCCACCCCGCGACACGGCCAAATCCACGCGCCACCATGGAAGACGACCGCGCGGCCACGAATCTGGGCCCCTCGATGGAAGATGGAATCCCCGAAGAGCCCGTGGCCGTCCCCAGACAGCCAAAGCGACGCTTTGTGGGCCGAAAAGCGGCGGCAGCGACGGCGAGCAAGCCCGTAAACGGGGACCCAAACGCCAACATCGAGGATTCGAGCGCCATGCAAGGTGTGAAACAGCCCGAGAAGGAACGCCATGGGCCATGCTGACGGATATCGTGTGCGCAGTGGCACAACCTCGACGGACCGCCCGCGCCCTGAACACCATCCCCGACTCCATCCTCCACGACGCCGACATCAACGCCGCCATCGCCCTCCTCCCGCCCAACTACAGCTTCGAGGTGCACAAATGCATCCACCGCATCCGATCCTCGGGCGCCACCTCCATCGCGCTCCAGTTCCCCGAAGGCCTGCTGCTCTTCGCGACCACCATCTCCGACATCCTGACCCAATTCTGCCCTGGCACGACGACGCTGATCATGGGCGACGTGACGTACGGCGCGTGCTGCATCGACGACTTCACCGCCAGAGCCCTCGGATGCGACCTGCTGATCCACTACGCCCACAGCTGCCTGATCCCCGTGGCCGTCACCAAGATTGCGACGCTGTACATCTTCGTGTCGATCGGCATCGATACCGAGCACCTGGTCAACACCATCGCCCACAACTTCCCGCCCGGCAAGACGATTGCGCTGGTGGGCACGATCCAGTTCAACGCCACCATCCACGGCATCGTGCCCATACTGCGGAGGGAGGGATTCAACCCCCTCGTGCCGCAGATAGCCCCCCTGTCGAGGGGGGAGATCTTGGGATGCACATCGCCCGCCATGGCCATGAAGCCGGGGCAGCTCGACGCCAAGGGCAGGGAGGACCCGGTTCCGGATCTGCTATTGTATCTGGGCGATGGACGCTTCCATCTCGAGAGCGCCATGATTGCGAATCCGTCGCTCCCCGCCTATCGATACGATCCGTACTCGAGACGGCTGACCCACGAGACGTACGAGCACACGTCCCTCTACTCGCTTCGACGGTCCGCCATCCTCGCCGCCAGGAGAGCGAAAACATGGGGTATCATCCTGGGCTCCCTCGGTCGCCAAGGGAACCCGCACACCCTCGCGCTCATCGAGAACGAGCTCAAGCGCCAGGGGTTGAAGAGCATGAACCTGCTTCTGAGCGAGATCTTCCCGGGCAAGCTGGCCATGATGAGCGATGTGGACGCCTGGGTGCAGATTGCGTGTCCACGGCTGAGCATCGATTGGGGCTATGCGTTCCCGAAGCCGTTGCTCAGTCCCTATGAAGCCCTGGTCGCCCTTGGAGTCAAAGAAGCACCTTGGCTGGAAGAGGACGTGGGTAGGGAGGAGCTCGAGAGGAAGAACCTGTACCCCATGGACTTTTACGCGAAAGAGGGATTGGGGAGGACGACGGTGGAGCATGTGAAAGCAGCTGCGATTCAGATTCAGGGATGAGCATCAACACGGAAGCCATGAATGGCGTTGATGCCCTGAACTCCACCCAAGGAAATGCTGGAAAAGGGTATATCGTAACAAACATTGCTCTCATCAAACACTGCCCTCCTCCTCCTCCTCCTCCTCTTCTCACAACCACACAGCAAGCCAACCCACAACCAAGACCCCCAACGCCAAGACCCCCTCCACCACCCCATCTGCATCTCCACCCACAGCCCTCCGCGCGCCCGCTGGATACGGCAAAGTCGCTGCCGCAGTCCCCACCTGCCCAGTACCACCCATATAACTCCCCCCCGCGCTCCTCGTAAGCGTCACCGCCGTCGTCATCGGCGCCATAAAACTCGTGCGGCCCTGTACCACAACCTCTGTATTCCCTGGCTTGAGGCTGAGCACCGTTCCTGAAACCGTAATCGCTTCACCGCCCGGTCTGAGCGTGGCTCCGGGACCGATGACATAGTTCCCTGCCGCATTCGCCGTGTACGTTGTGTGAAATAGCGTGAGGTACGGAATCGTCGTTTTTGTCCGGATGGTGCCGTATTCGGGGGCTATTGTCGATGGTTTCCCGTTCACTATGATGGCGGTCGGTGCAGCGGGGAGCGAGAAGGTCGTCCCGGAGATGGTGAGCGGGGCACCACCTGGAATGAGCGTCTGCCCGGACACCACGTACAGGGCTGGTGTTTGCTGGCTGGATTTTGCGTCCGTGTTCATGATGGGGGTTAGGATTTGGCTTCCGATCGTTACGGGGAGGAGGATGAGGGGCGGGCCCGTCATGTCGGCTGGAGCGGGCTTTTGGAGGGGGATCGTCTGTGTGCCGCCAAGGACCACTTCGGTGCGGGAGGCCGAGGTTTGGATGACCATGGCCGTTTTGTCCATGGTGATGGTTCGGTCGGGTGGGATGGTGGTCGAGTCGCCTATGATGAAACCCCCTCCTCCTCCTCCTCCTCCTCCTCCCCCCCCTGAGCTGCCATCTTTTGCAGCGGGTTCGGCTTTGATGGTGATGGTAGAGGATCCGATGGTGATGGTAGCTTGAGGTGGTGGATCGGCCGTCTCTTGTGGTTCGGCGCCAGCTCGTGAAGGACTGAGAGGTAACGTGTCGCCCCAACCTGTGGCAGGGATCTCTACGGCAGGCGAGCATCCACGACAGGGTGCTGTAATTGTGAAATTCGGTTCGGGGATCTCGTGATGTCCATCAGGGTCCCCTGGATTGGTCGACGGTGCAGGTATCGGCTTGAGTCCTTCGCCCGTGGATGTCATGGACGGAATGATCGGGATGCTTGCATTGGGAGGGTTGGTACCGATGGGTGGATTTTCGGGAGTAGGGGTGGTGATGCCGGGATTGAATTGACTGGATATAGGCGGGAGGGTATTGGTATTCGGTGGAGAGCCGGAGGGTGTTGAGAATGGAGGTTGGTTTTCGGACGGGATGAGGAACGTTCCGGGTGGTTTTGTTGGTATCAAGTTCGGTGGACGTGGTGCTGAAGGTATCAAGCCCGACGGGAAAGGTATGGATGTGGGAAGGAGTTCTGGTGGGGCGAGGTTGGTAGGATCTGAAGGTGGCAGGAACCTCAGGTCAGTATCAGTTTCTATAGAATGGGTTTCGAGCATGGACATACCCGGTGCAGAAGGGATCAACGCAAGTTGCGTAGTTGCACGAGGATTCATCACACCACTTCCAAGTGCAGCTGTGGCCTCGAGTTAGAGCAGAGAAATTTGACAGAGAGCAAGAAACGAAAGGAATGATTGTACCTGCTTGAGGTAGAATAGCAGCTCCATGTAACCAAAGTACCCATATCGGCTGGCACAAGCAGCGCATGGAGTATTGGAAAGCGTTCCGGTGACGAAGGTTCCGCATGGTGGAAGCCTGTGAGAGCAAGACGGATGGGATGACGAGAAAGCACAGCGTCCAGAGGAGCAACGTATGCAAACCTCACAAGCGGGTTTAAGAGGCAACACAAAGGTTGGTAACCATTGCCCAGGTGCCCCTCTGCCATGAGCCCGCAATCAAATCGGTATTGAAAAGGCCTATCTGTACCCTTTCTCCACGGCACACTCGGGGGCAACCGAGTAAGCAGAAATCGAGAACATTGTTATATGCATATTTGCATAAATTGTTCTTGATTAGCCTAGCATAAGTTCCTTGGGGCGAGGGTTTATTGGTCGGAAACTGCTCCGAGCTGTTGACTCCGTGTTGCATGGGATAAATTGTAGACGGAAAGGCCGGGCTTGTGATACGTCTGCTGCATGTTTGCAGAACGCCAGCGTCTATGAGGTTATTTAAGCGAGCATTTACCCCAGTACCAAGTCGTAAGCTACCGCTGTCCCGCAGCCAGGTACTGACCAAGGTACCAACCAGTACAGGAGAGGAGGGTGACGGGGAAAATGTAAAGAAGAACGGGAAAGTCCAAGATCAGGTGGTACCTCCAGCACGTAGGACGGTAAAATGGCGGTTCAGAGATGGGCTGGGTTTGTGATCCCATCAAGAAGCCGAACTCGCGATAAGGGCGTCATCGGCGACTGGACGTGTAACTGCTGCCTCGGCGGTTGTGTCTTTCGGAAGCTCCGGTCCGTACAAGGATGGGAGATGATATTCCACGGTGCAGGCCAAGTGGTGCAAAATCCGAAAAGATGTGCACGTATGGTGGTATCATCCAGTGGTGCATCTTCGAGGGTGCCAATCCACGTTCGTCGTCAACGCCGAGTTGATGCAGTTTGCCGGCAACAAGCGGATGTGTAACGTGTCACACAGTATGATTGCATCTGTCCAGAGAAGAGTTGTCGTGAACGATAGCCAGGTCCTGAGTAGAAACATGGGCCAGTCTGCTGACTTGGGCTCCTTGAAACGCAGCTGAACGTGACAGTCCATTTGGTGACCGATGGCTGGACTTCCTAGGCAAAGTTCCAACATTGGTAACGTTACGGAAGGTTGACGCCGGAGTCCCGTAGATGAATGATATCCGCCGAGGGAAGTTCGATATTGGGTGGGTGACGGACAAGGAGCACGTGATGCCAAGCGTTAGGAGCACTCGCTAAGCGAGCCCGCCCACCGAACTTTTTGATCTCGCCAACCACCACTTCGATTTCGACAAGCTCTCCCCCCACGACAACAACGATTGCGATAGAAGGCTCGACATAAGGTATGTCAATAGCATCACCGTACATGAACTCCATGGCCTGCCATACGAATCGAAGCGCCCTGCACGAACGCTCGATAGCCGACCTCTGCGACTCAGCTGCGACATCTCGAATTCGACGCCCGCGAACTTCGATTGTCCCATACACACGCTGGCTCGAGCAGATGGTTGGGGCTATCATGTGCAGCGCTTCTTCGGGTCTACGGAAGGCATTGGGCAGGATGGTTGCGAACGTAGGCTAACGTATAAGCAGTCTTCTTTTGACACACCGCAATCATGGGGTATCTAGACTTCCTCCCTCCACTCTTTGCTAAGGCTGACCTCCCCCAGTATCTCACGCGACTCTCGTCACAAGCGCTCCGCCACTGGCGCAAAGAGGGCATTCTACCGCAAGAAGAGGTATGAATGCATAAACCGATCGCTTCTGCAGTCATGTCTCACATGATTTCAGGGCTTTCGAGAAGGGTCGCCAACCCGCCAATACCCGTATTGGCGCTAAGCGTATCCATCTTGTCCGCACCCGTGGCGGCAACCGCAAGTTCCGTGCTCTGCGTCTCGATGCTGGCAACTTCTCGTGGGGCTCCGAGGGCGTGGCCAAGAAGACCCGTGTGATTGGTGTCGTCTACCACCCGTCCAACAACGAGCTCGTCCGTACCAACACCCTCACCAAGTCCGCCGTCGTCCAGATCGATGCCGCTCCCTTCCGACAGTGGTTCGAGGCCCACTACGGCGCCAACCTCGGCCGCAAGAAGCAGGTCAAGGGCGCCGAGAAGGAGGAGGACAAGAAGAAGTCGAACAGCATCGTCAAGAAGCAGGCCGAACGCGTCAAGGCCTCCGGCAAGGTGGAGAACGCCATCGAGAAGCAGTTCGAGGCCGGTCGTCTGTTCGCCGTCGTTGCCTCCAGGCCCGGCCAGAGCGGTCGTGTCGACGGGTACATCTTGGAGGGCGAGGAGCTTGCTTTCTACCAGCGTCTGCTCAGGAAGTAAGGGGTGGCTTTGGGATTCTTCGGTGCATCGGTCCGGTCAAAATGGGTGTTCATTCACGTATCAGGTCTGCATAGTGCTCCGAATGGACTGGCAGTAGTATGCCGCTTCTAGATACCACGAGCTTATGAATCATGGGTTCAAATTTCAGTGATGTGTTTTGGTTTCTTTGTAACTATTCCATGTGCAAAGTCCTGCTGCTGTGTTGACGCGATTGTACTGTACCGTTTGATCCTTCGATTGATGGTTGTCAATAACATGGGATGGGAACTGGCGTGAGCAGGTCCACTCACCCACCCTTGCATTCATGGAGACACGGTCGAAACTCTATTGAAAGGGATGCTGTCGCCAGAGTCACATGAAGAAGATCCTTTCGACAAGCCAGACGACAATCGATCCGGCATGTGGCTGCCCAGCCTCTTTCCCAGCGTTGCAAGCAGAGCAATCAGCCACCACCTTTCTTGAAGAGCTCGAATGCCTCCGCGAGGCCGCGCTTGAGAACCCACCGAGCCGCCTCTTCCTCCGTGTTGGCATTCGCATGAACGGGGCCTTGATCGACGGTGTCCAAGATCTCGTCGTAGCGGTCGCCGTCAAAGAGGACGCGGAGATCAATCCATACGGGGATAGAGATGTTGGGGGTACGCTTCGCAGCTTGAGGGATCGAGCGCGAAATCTCGGCGGTCATGATCCGGTGAAGGCGCTTGACATGTGGCACCCAGGTCTCGTCGTCCCGCTTCATGAACTGCTTGGCGAGGCCCCTGTCTGCCATCTCCATCTCCAGGATCAGCGTCAACGTCTCCAGGCCACGGTATGCATTTTTCAGGGCCGTGTGGCCGCCGTTCAGCAGCCAGCGCGCAGGGTAGAACGCTCGGATGCGTACGATGAGGTGACGGACGTGGCGTTGACAACCGCGGGGGAACAAGGGCACTTTGAGGTTGGCTGGCGGGCTCATCTCGGGCGAGGGAACGACGATGTCGAACAGGTTTTGGCTGTAGAGGAGAGGTTTCGCTTCGTTGTACACCTCACGGCAGGTCCGAAGAATGAGCGTGCTCGCAGACCTGAACAGGGAATAGCGGAACTTTGGCCCATCCACGGCGAGTTGAGGGCGGGCATACGCGATACCCGGGAGGAACGTTCGTATCTCGTGATATAAGAACGCCTTGCTCTCTTCGTGGAAAGAGGAGTGCTTCTGCCGTACGCAGATGATGGCCGGAACTAGAAAGGGACTCGAAATCAGCAAAGGGTATCCAGGAAGATGACGGCCCATACTGTCCCTGAACGCCATGCTGCAAGGATGATGTATGGAGAAACCCGGCATGAGAATACGTACCGACAAGAAGGTAGCAATAGATGCGCTTCCTCACGGAGGCGGGAAGCTTCATGAAGGGGAATGGCACGTCCAACATGGGGGCTTTGCCAACTCGGCCTCGGTCCTGTTGAATATCCAGAATGGATCGCTCGTAGTGAGATGCAATCGCTTGGTAGGCAGCTGAGGCAGAAGGTGCTGGCGGGCTTGGATTCTCGTCCAAGTCCGCGTTTGACAGGATATCTGGAAGCAAAGTTGATCGTCAGCAAGGCTCTTCAAGTTGCTGTTTTCCTTTGCAAGTTTGGACGGATAACAATGGCGCCAGAATGTCCGCAGCAGATGGTTATCGAGTGCAGCACGCAGTTTACTCACCTACACCTTCGTCTTCCTCAGCTTCATTGACCTCAACGTACTCGGCAAGGCACGCCTCGTCCTGGCCGAATTTAAGGCGTTTGCGACCATCCTGCGGAACCTGGAACCTCACGTGCTTGGTCGACTTGCCCGTCGGCGGGGGAGTCAACAGACTGCAGTCCTCTGAGCTCACGGCCGGTGGCGGGGTGCTTTGCTTCGCAAGCTCTGACATGGTGGACGGCGTGTATGTTGCTCCGAAAGGAGGATCGATCTAGGTTTTTGATTGAGGAAATTGAGAAACGAAGGAAAGGGATGGCAGACTTTATCTGTTCTCCAGCGCCAACGTGAAGGTGACTGTGAAGTGAGAGGCGGCTCTTCGCGCCACCCCGATTGGCGGTCACCTCCATCGTCAGTTCTGCGTCGCCATATCTCGACAGATCCACTTCACTGCAGAGCGCATGTTTTGGACCCCGTCTTTTAGAGGTCCAGCACCCTTTGACAAGAGGAGAATTTCCGATAGAGGAGGACTAGTCACCGAGAAGGATGAGAAGTAGGAAAATGTCTCGCATGGACAAGGTGCATATCCATGCGTAGAATGTCCAGTATAGCTGCCATGGATAAGATGTAGGGGTGAGGTGATGGAGTGATGGCGCGGGTTACCAAAGCGGCGGATGGAGCACCACGCTTGCTATCCATGGTATATCTACCATCTATGGCGAGACAGCATACGATTCCGTCGAAGAGGATACAACAAGAAGATGCACCGACTGTGGAAACGTCAAATGCTTTGCATGGTGATGAAGGTCAGCACCACCAAGTCTTCGTTCGAGCTCACACCACGGGGCTAACCCGAAGGCTCCTAGCCTCCAGACGCCGGGCTCGGCAGCGAAACCTCAACTTCCCAAACCTCGCAACACCGGCCTACCCACCCCGAGCTCCCCCCATCGCCACCCATCTCCTCTCCGCGTCACAATGTTCTCCTCAAAGGCCCTCACCACGGCCTTCCGCGCAGGTGCCCCTCGCGCCCCAATTGCCGCCCGCGTCGCCGCCACCCGGAGCTATGCTCAAGCCGCTGCACCGAGCAGCGCTGCCACCAAGCCGCCCGTCGCACTCTTTGGCATTGACGGAACCTATGCCAGCGCCCTGGTACGTCCAATTAGCCCTCCTCCCCCTCCATGCACGGCTTCGGCGATGCAGATTTGATGGGAGGGGGGGGGGGGGGTTGGTTGCCAATGGCAGGGAACCCGCAGCAGCTGACGGATTTTTTTCCTAGTACACGGCGGCCGCCAAAACATCGACTCTTGAGCCCACGGCCAAATCGCTCGAATCGCTCTCGGCGGTCTTCAAGAGGGATCCCAAGCTCGCCGTCGTCCTCGAGGCGCCCACCCTCTCCGTCTCCGACAAGCAGCAGATTGTCTCGGAGCTCCAGAAGCACCTCGGTGGCCAGGATAAGGAGGGCGTCGTGAAAAACCTTTTGCAGACGCTGGCACAGAACAACCGGCTCGGCGCGCTGGAGGGTGTCGTGGAGAAGTTCGGTACCCTCATGAGTGCGTACAGAGGGGAGGTTGAGTTGACGGTTACGAGTGCTGCGGTAGGTCACCCTCACACCCCTTTGATTGATTCCCGGACATGTTTTGGTTGGACCGGTGGACGGAAGGAAGTTGGATGGCTAACGTGCGACAGCCCCTCGACAACCGCACCCTGAGCCGTCTCGAAGCCGCCGTCAGCAAATCCCAGTACGTCGGCCAGGGCAAGAAGCTCAAGGTGGTTTCCAAGGTCAACCCCGATATCCGTGGCGGACTCATCGTCGAAGTCGGTGACCGTACCATCGATCTCTCCGTCTCGGGTAAGATGGCCAAAATGAACAAGCTCCTCAAGGACACCCTGTAAATATAAACCGTTGCATATGGTACGCGCGCAGGTGGAAGGGGGCCTATCTGGGAGGGCGATAGGATAGTGTATTCTAGCTAGACGGAATGCGGAAAATCCACCAATACTATTTCGTTGCTTCTACACCAGATTCCGTGGGATGGAGAGAAAAGGACTTGGATTCCACCGTCATCACCGCATCTTGCAATACGTGCGCCCGTGGTCCACCTGCCACCTGCACAGCCACACCTCAAACGCCATTCCGACGAAGCCAGCAACACAAATCCCCCCACTGTCGCTCACCGAGGTCGCGCCCAAGCTGAACTCACGATCCTCGCTCGGGACATTGTCCGTGATCTCGGCGAAGGTGCTGACATAGACCAGTCCACCCAGCAGGCCTTCCCAGAAGACGACGGCACACACCAGGTAGAAATGCGGTATGAAGTTGAACATGGCGTGGAGGGTGAGAAGGGTCAGGTTGGCGACCTGCAGGAACGAAGGCAGGTACAGGTGATGGATCCGGATGAAGGGCGTCGACGAGCGCGAGAGGAAGACGCCGACCTGGTAGATGGCGTTGTAGGTGGAGTAGAAGGAGCGGTATTCGTCGAAGGGGCTGGAGGAGAGGGGGAAGAGGAGGGTGGGGGCGACACCTTGATTGATGGTGTATTCGGCAACGTAGACGAGCAGGAGGGGGAGCATGCTGGGAGACGTCAGCGAGTCGGATCAAGAGGGTGGGCAGAAGTCATTCGCCATGGTTGGCTGCATGGGCGGGCATCACGTACTAAGGAAAGAACAGCCCTCGCGCTCGCCTCAAGTTGGCTCGGAAGCCATTGGATCTTGACGGGTGGCCGGTGCCGCTGGCCGCGAAACTCCGGCCGGAGGACGAATGCATGGAGGACGAGAGGAGGGTTTCGTGCTCTGCACTCGATGCCTCGACGTGGTCCTCTTCGTCCACCGGTTGGTCGTCACCGCGGATGGCTTCGTACCCCGCCGACTTTCCGGACGACGGGCGCATGGGGCCTCTCGGAAGGATCATGAAGAAGGTGATCAGCATGATGGTGGGCAGGAACGAAAAGGCGAGCAAGCTGTTCCTGGGACTGATCCCCAGCGTGGTGGTGAGGATGGCATACGCTCCCGCGCCCACCAGTCCAGCGCCTCCGGTTCCGCTGCCCCAGCTTGCCAGGGCAAAATGGCCATAGTAATGGGTCAAGCCCAGGAAGCTGAGCTCGCCTCCTCCGCTGCTCAGGCTGGCCAGCATGACACCGGACATCTTTATGCCGATCGACGTCGGGTCGAGCAGGGGAGGGGTGAGGGCGATGATGAGCATGCCGGTTGCCGAGAGAGCGACGAAGAGGAGGATGCGGACGCTGTAGGGGATCCTGTGGATGAAGTAGGGAGCGCAGAGCTTGGTCAGGAAGCTGGGTATCACGTCGGCGAGGAGCACGAGGCCTTTGGGCACGTCGGGGCCGACGAGGTCGAGGGCGGAGGAGAGGATGATAACGTAGAGGACATTGTTGATGAGGCCTGCGGCGGCGGCGGCGGCGTCAGTACGTACCTAGGCACCGCAGCGGTGCAGCTGTTTGAACAGACGCACACGACGCATCTCCATCCGTGGGAATTCACGCACCGAACAGCCAGAACGCGAGCATGACACGCTTGTCGGCGCCGTCGAAGATGGCCTTCAGGCGGGCCCTGTAGGCCGTCGAGCCCGGCATGGGGAGCGGCATGGGGGATGGCAGGAAGGGATTGGGACTGCTGCACTGCCGCCTGCTGTGCACATACTATGTAGAAATGCACACGTACTATAGTATGCACATGTGTGTGGGAGAGGCCAGCGCTGCGCATGTGCGAGTGACGGGTGACGAGGCGGCGGCTGACCAGGGACGGCAAGTAGCGGTCTGGTATCTTCTCAGCGCAACGTTCGCCAGGAACCAGGCACGCAGGCACGCATCCGTCGCCGTACATAGATGGCACTATAGCACATGAGCATGTATTCCCGTCGTCACCAACACATGCGGGACACCATGCTGCAAAGGGCCAAAGGTGGAGCCCGGGCTCCGTGCGCGGGGAAACGCCGCAGGCATCGTTCTGCATATCTGGTGGAGCCCCGGTGCGTTTGGCTCTCTGGGCCGACTCGTCTCTTCTGTGCCTATTCACGCCAAACCTTCTTCTTTGCACCCGACTCAGCGCGCTGTCTAGCCTGCTCCAGAGGCGAGAAGATGACAGCGTCCCCCGCCGGCCGCTAACCCGTCCTCCCTGCGCTTCTCCTGCCGTGCTGCCGTGCTCCAGTGCTCCAGTGCTCCAGTGCTCCAGTGCTCCACCGCCAAACCTCCCACCCCCAGCATCGCGACCATGGACGCTCGCCCGCCGCACCCCTTCACGCGGCCGCCGGAACGCTCCTTCATCCACAATCCGAACCACCGGCCGGGCCCTCCACCTCCCCCCCCTCCGCCGCCGTCCTCCCAACCGCCGCCGCCGCCGTTTGCTGGCTATCCTCCTGCCAGCTCGCAGCCGCCGCCGCCGCAGCCGCAGCCGCCCGTCCACGTCCCCTTCACCGCCGACCCGTATCCCGCCGCCCGTCGCGACCCATTCCTCCCGCCCACCTCGCAGCATGCTCGCAGCAACAGCTATGGTGTCATGGCCGCCGAAGCACCGCCGCAGGCCGCCGACAGGCACGGCGGCTGGGGAAACACAGGTACGGATACACGTTTGATTCTTTTGGCCCGGAGCCTGTGCTGCGGTGCACCACGCGGGCGTTTGCTGCCGGAACGCACTGCTGGCTGGCGGGTGCGTTTCGCTCTTGTTCCGTTCCCGCCCAGCTGGCTCCAGTTGGCGCTAAGCGAGAGCCTTGTCTAACTGCATACGAGCTGCGCTGACGATCCCATGTTTAGCGCGACATCCATCCCATCTGCATTCGAGCGGCCCTCCTCCACCACCGCCATCGATGAGCTCCTCGCACACCCCGTCGAACCAGTCGCCCTACGGCTACGAGGCCTCGCGCCGACGCTCGTTGGGCGCCAGAAGCCCCCCGAATCCCTACGGACGTAAGCCGCCGCATCCTCGACCCTGCCTGTCCCCCCCCAAAGCTGCCTGTCTTTGCTAAACGTTTGCAGCTTCCTCGCACGAGCCGCCTCCACCGCCATCCTTCGCACGACCGCACATGCCGCCGCCTCTATCGCCTCAGCAGCAACACCAGCAGCAGCAGCACCCTCATGCATCGCAACCGCAACGCGCCCCATACCCGGCCGCGTTTGGTGGCCGGGAGCTCCCTGGGCTGGGCCATGCGCACCGGCCAGGGAGCAGCATGTCCATGTCCATCTCATCCCTTATCGGCGTCGGTGACACGGGTGCTTCGGCCCAAACGTCACAGTCACAGTCGTCGCCTCACACAAATGCGCCGTCCTCCAACGGTCACAGCATGCAGCCTCCGTCGCCGCGACGTGGCCTTTCATCCGGCTCCAGGCCAGAGTTTCAGCCCTTTCGACGCCAGCCGTCCCCCGATCGACACGTATATGGCGGCAATGCCCCCAGGGCGCCCGAAGGGCATACCTACGGCGCGGGGTCACCAACCCGGTCCTACGGCAACCAAGCCTCTCCCGATCAAGGCCGTCCATCGCAGGCCCAGTCCTCTCAGCCCTACAAGCCCATGGTCTTCCAGGGCCAGCGCTCCTACGCCGCGATAGCGAATGATCCGTACGCTCGCGACCCTCGACAACCCCCTGCGAACGTCCCTCCACGGCCGAACAGTCAACCCATGGGGCCTGGCCAACCGGGCCAACCATCGACACAATACGACTCGTCGGGATCGCGACGACCGCCTTACGGGCCTCCGGAGGAACGACGCCGGACGCTGGGCGAATCACATCATGCCAGGCCCAACGTCGCAGAGCTCGTGGGTGGGGCGGCGCTGGCATCGGACAGAGATAGACCGTCGACGGTCCAGCCGGTTTCGCAATCAACCTTCAGCCCACCTCGCGATCAACGCAATGCCATGGGATCGAACCCGCCTTCGCGGAATCCCTGGCGACAACCCATACCGGAAGAGCCACCTCGAGACGGCGCCGAGAGCAGAAGAGAGGAGCCATCTCCGCTGTATCGAGGATATGGGGGATACTCTGTGCCGCCACAGGGACCCTCGCCCTTTGGTCCCCACGGTCCCGAGGACATGGTTCGTGGAAGAAGCCTGGATCATCTGAGCCACCGCGCCACCGAGCAGTATCACGCTGCGCCCACGTCGGATCCGAACTCTGCCGACAGGCAAAAGTCTGAGCAGCTGTCTCGATCGTTGTCCTCTGGCGGTTCCGGGTACCCTGCTCGAGGCCCGTATGATCAGGCTCGCAGAATAGGAGAAGACGTACACCACGCCAAGTCTCTTCTGGCCTTTGGGCCTGATGTGAACCGCAGAACCGGACGAGCATCCCCTCTTCCGCAGGCCGTGCAAGGCGCGCAGGCCCAGCCTCTGTCCAGCGGTAAAGATCCGCATGTCAAAAGCGAATTCGGTCGCATGTTCTCGGGACTGGGCGGGCTCGGGAGCTCGACCCCTTCACGGGGGAGCCCGATGCCTCAGGGCGGTCAGGATGCACTTCCCCCGGGCACGGATCTCAACGAACACCTCCGCCTTCAACGGGTGAACTCGCAGAACGGCAGAAAGGCGAAGAGGGTCAAGGATGAGGAGGGCAGTTTTGAGCACGACGATATGGATGGGAGAGGCACCCCTCTCGGCACAAGGGGTGCCAAACGAAACAAGCACACGCATCCGGGTCACCACCATCATTATCATGCGCACCAGTAGGTTGAAATGTCGGAAGCGTTTCCTTCCCCACACTGACGAGTTCCCAGCCACCACCATCACCATCACAAACCCCACGAGGAGCTGCCTCCCGCCAGCTCAACCCCCTTGGGAGGAAGGCAACCCAACCTACCGCAGAATGGCACCGGCCCATCCCACCACCACCATCACTATCATGGGGCGCCCCCCCACCACCACCACCATGCTCCACGGCCGAACCAGCCCGATCCACCCTCGCCGAAGCTGTACGCGAAAATGCACGACATACAGGGTGTTTTGGACGAGGCGGCGAAACATACGCGGAGACACCTTGGATCCCACCTCTACGAAGCCACGACCGAGTTGCCTCAACCAAACTCGTCCGTGGACGACCAGTTTGGCTACGCTTCGAAACCGAAACGGCTTCCGCGCTTCGACATGGATCCGATCAACTGCACATTTACCATCAGGGTTCCGAGGTTCTACCTCAAGCCACGGCAGAGGCAACAAATCGTCCTGCAGCGTCATCTCTGGGGTGCTCAGGTCTTCCGCGACGACTCGGATCCCATCGCGGCGGCCATCCATTCCGGCTGGATCCGGGGCGAATGGGACGACACGGTGAAGGTGGACCTGCTGGATCCGCGCATCAGCGTGCCCCACGCTCCGAGCGATGCGGAAGATGTCCTCAGCAAGCCGCCGGTGGCTCCCGTCAACCCACCGGCAGACATGGATCTGCAGATTGACATTTTGATCCTGCCCCGCATCCAAGAATACGCGGGCACGGTCGAATACGGGATTTCGAGTCGCAGGAGCAAGACGCACGACGGGCTGAGCTACACCATCCACAAGATCCGATGGGTCGAGGAAGGTGTCGGAAGCCGCGGACAGGAGAGGACGGCGGCGGCGATGAAGCGCCGCCTCGACGCAAGTGCGACTCTTCTTTCCCTGCTGGGCGGTGGAGACGACTCGCTGAGGGCTGTCAAGGGGACGGCAAAGTTGCACGCGTGAACAGGTTGTTGCTGTTTGCTGGACGGTTGCAGAGGTGGCTAGCTGGCTATGTTGATGTCGTCGTGGAAGTGTGTACAGATGGGGGGGGGGGCGTTTCCGGTTCCGAATCAGCATTGCTATATACCCAACCGTTGTACTAGCGAGTACGACTGCAACGGCCGTATCGCGCACAGTTCAGGATGTACCCGATAGCTAGATGATATTCGGTAGCGTAGGGCAGTTCGAATGATGATCAGCTTGTGGCATTTTGGATTGCATCATGGTACCTCGTAGCCGTGGACGGGGTGATGCTTTTTCCATGCCGTGCCCCCCCTCCCCTCCCCTGATAAGGCAATCGCATCGATATGCGACACTTGAACTGAACTAGCAGGAGTGTTTCCCACACGACGAACACGGCGACCCCTCCAGCGCGCGCGCAACATCTCATCATCGCTCACGGCCAGCAGACACACATCACGCATAGCACATTGGCACATCACACATCGCACATAGCACATCGCACATCGCACATCGCACATCGCACATCGCAGACTGCGACAGGTATCACACCACCTGCCCACCAGCGCCCCCGCCCGCGCCTGCTGCCGCCAAAAGCTTGAACCCGCCGCAGTACGACGCCGCGGTCGCAGACAAACAAGGCCCAGGATGTCCGTCAGCCACTCGAGGAACTACTCGATATCCACGGTGAGTGAATATCTCCATGTTTGCTTGGTGGGCATTCTGTATCCTCGTCGCGATGCACCCGGTATTCGGCGAGGGGTCCGTTCGACGACAACTGGCATTGTATGCACGTCGGTCCAGCGGTGCACGGCCAGCCAATACCCACGCTGTGGTTGATGCCGGTATCTCAGGCTCCCACCCAAACTAAAAATCAACGCCATGGTTTTCCGGATGCGGGGGACCAGCGACCTCGCCCTCCAAGCATCCCTGCTACCCCTCGCTTCTCGATCGAAAGCCGAGCCGATCAACAGGCCGCCTGCAACACCACAAGCCGCCATCCTGCAACCCTCGGCCAATCTGCAGGTGCCTGGGAACATCGGAGCCCTAAAACCATCGCTGCTGCCTCTGCGCCTCGCCATCGTGCCGGCCATCAACTCGCTCGGAAAAGCCTTGGCTGCGTTCCGAACCCTATTCCTTTCCTTGCCTTCTTGGGCACGCTCTTCCACCTCGTTTTGGCGCCCTCTTGTTTCCGGAGCTGAGGCTCGCTCTTGTGCATTATCATGGCCGAGCCCAATGGCGTGTTTACGCCCAACATGCGTGCTGTGCCGGCTGGCGACTTTGTGAAGCCGACCAGGAAAACTAACGGAGTGGGTGTGCAGGCCGAAGACACGCGCATATGCGTCGTCATGGTGGGCTTGCCCGCGCGAGGCAAGAGCCTCATTGCCCAGAAAGGTACGTCGTCGTGCCCTTTCGATGCGCGACATCGGTGCTGACAGGGGGACGGCAGTCGTCCGCTACCTGCACTGGTTGTCCATCAAGGCGAAGACGTTCAACGTGGGTCAGTACCGCCGCACCGCGACCCCGAACCCGTCCGCCGAGTTCTTCGATACCTCGAATCCGGAAGGCGAGCGCCTCCGGAGAGCGGCCGCCGAAGCGGCCGTCAACGACATGTGCAAATGGTTTGCCGAGGGACGGGGCCTGATTGCCATCTTGGATGCGACCAACTCCACAAAGAGCCGTCGACGGTGGATCCAGGAACGTTGCACCGAGGAGAACATCGAGACGCTGTTCGTCGAGTCCAAATGCGATGACGAAGACCTCATCATGGCCAACATATTGGAGGTCAAGACGACGTCGCCAGACTATGTCGGCCAGG
Organism: Corynespora olivacea; assembly: GCA_019202945.1. Classification (NCBI taxonomy): domain Eukaryota; kingdom Fungi; phylum Ascomycota; class Dothideomycetes; order Pleosporales; family Corynesporascaceae; genus Corynespora; species Corynespora olivacea. The sequence continues at coordinate 45,995 of JAGQEM010000143.1, forward strand.
ACCCGGAGGCCGCGGCCGCCGACTTTCGCAACCGAATCCGCAACTACGAGAAGGTGTACGAGACCATTGACGAGGACGAGAAGGACCTCACGTACGTCAAGCTGATCGACGTGGGCAAACAAGTCATCATCAACCAGATACAGGACTACCTCCAGAGCAGGGTGGTGTACTATCTGATGAATCTTCACATCAGGCCCCGTTCCATCTGGTTATCCCGGGTAAGTGGCTCGATCGAGGGCGCGACGCGACGCTTTTTGTTCTGACAGATTGGTAGCACGGGGAGTCCATGTATAACCTGTCGGGCAAGATTGGGGGGGATGCGGACATTTCCGAGCGCGGTGATGCCTATGCGCATGCCCTGCCCGGCCTTGTCGCAAGGTCGGTAGGCGACGGTCGCAGGCTCACCGTCTGGACATCCACCCTGAAACGCACGATTCAGACCGCGCGCTTCCTCTCCTTTGAAAAGCTGGAATGGAAGGCTCTCGACGAGCTGGATTCTGGAGTCTGCGATGGGCTCACGTATGCCGAGATCGAACAGCAATATCCCGAGGACTTTGCGCAGCGCGACGAGGACAAGTACAACTACCGCTACCTGGGCGGCGAATCGTACCGCGACGTGGTCATCCGGCTGGAGCCCATCATCATGGAGCTGGAGCGCAGCGAAAACATTCTGATTGTCACGCATCAAGCCATTCTGCGATGCATCTACGCGTACTTTATGAACGTTCCGCAAGAGCAGAGCCCGTGGATGGAGGTCCCGCTCCATACCTTGATCAAACTGACGCCCAAGGCCTACTCGACGCAGGAGGAGCGACTCAAGGCCGATATCCCAGCCGTCAGCACGTGGCGAGGCAAAGGGACCAAAGCAGAGCATCAGGAAGTCGATGGCAGTGCTCCCACGCCCGCCGTCACACCCATGGTATGATGTCACGTTGCTTTTTGTGGTGGAGCTCCATCAGCATTCGCTTGAGGTGGATGGCAGCGAGCGTCGCCGTTCAAAAGTTGATCAAAAAGGGGTGGGTTTTTGGTTTCTATTTATGGATCTGCAGCTTTTGTTGGACGGCGTTTATGGTTGAGACTGTCTCTCTACTCTTCGTATTTCGCTCCTTCCCACTCTTACGCTCTTGGACATGACTTTCTCACCGAATAGATATCACGATTGCATTGGATAGGCATAGCATGGCGTATGGGTCTGGGTATCGCGTGGGGTTTGTGCCAGGGGACTTGGCTATCTATCTATCGATCGATCGAATGGAACACTTTGAACACTGCGAGGATGGCGAACGGGATGCTCTCGGGAAATTGTTTGCATTTTGTTTTTGCTTCGACCATGCATGCTTTTACTCGCCTATGCCGTGGCCGTCTCGCATTGTATGAGGTGGTGTGGTTGATTTTCCTTTATGATGTCGTATGCTTTATTTTATCGACGAACAAAAACAAACTAAAAATTATATATCATGACACCATGATCTAGAGGATAGGGTAAAAACGAGGAGGTCAACAAAAAAGACCTTCTCCAACGCACCGCACGCCAACACCCAGACACCCCCCCCTCCCCGCACATGCACTCAGCCACATCACCTTCCCCATTCATCTCACTCCCGCGGACCACAAGCCAAGCTATCACCTATCCACACCACCACCCCACCGTTTGCGCAACCACGTCCGACCTTCCCACCGCCCCCTCCGATCCCCTTTGCTCTTCTCCCCTTCTCCCCTCCTGCCCTCCGCGTCGGCACACCACAGGACGGACCGCGCGCGCGTGATCCATGCCCCCACCACCACCACCGACCCCTTCGCTGGCCCCCCCCTCGCACCCGCCGCCGCCGGCAGCGCAGAATCATCCCAGCCACAGCCACAACAACCATAACAACCACAACCCCAATCAGAACCAAGGCTACTTCAACACGATCCTGAACGCCGCCCTTCCTCCTCCTCCACCTCCTCCACCACCACCACCACCACCGCCGCCGCCGCCGCCACCCCCCCGCCCCCCCTTCCCCCCCTCGGCGCGAAGCAGCCCCTCGCGACCCCCCCCTTCATCATCATCATCATCATCATCCCCCCCCACCACCACCATCACCACGCCCGCCCAGCGCTCCGCCCAGGCGCGCGCGAAACCCCACCACGGGCGCGGCGCGGGCGAGAGCTACGAGCGCAGGAAGCGGAGGGAGGATGCGGCGCGGATACTGGATAATGTCGAGCTGTTGGTCTGGTACAGCAACGGTCGGAACGAGGTGGGTGACTTTTATTATTATTCTATTATATATATATAGAGGAGGGAGAGAGTGAGTGGTGTGGTGTGGTGTGCTGATACGTGATGCACAGAGTCTGTCGCAGACGCGCTCCCATTTCCACAACATCGTCCTCGGGCTCGAGGAAAGCGGTGGCGGCGGCGGCGGCGGCGGCGGCGACGGTGCGGTGTGGAGGGAGGAATGGGAGGTTCCCGAGAGTCTGAGGGTGAGGAGGGACGAGGATGCGGGCATGGGGGGTGGGGTGGAGGGCGCGAGTCCGGCGCGGGGTGGGAAGGGCAAGGAGAGGGAGCGGGTCGGGGAAGGAGGGGAGAGGAGGAAGAAGCGGCCTTCGGGCGTCGGAGCCTGACCGGGTGCTTGCGGTCGCGGTATGGATTGGTACGTTGTTGCTTGCGGCTTCGGAAACACGACATGGGAAGGCGTTGGGCAAAAGGGAAAGGGTTGGGAACCTGAGCATCCCGATGGAGGAGATACCCCTGTACGTAGTAGTAAACTGAAAATCGATGGAGATTTTGTGCCTCATCTGCACGTCCATCCGGAAAAAATGCGAAGAACCGCCGCCCAGCCCAGCCATCCATTCCCATATGCCTATCATCCGTTGCCCTTCTTTCTTTGGAAATGCGAGTCCGACGTCCATGTGTGTGTGATGGGTACGAGAAAAGCCGGATGCCATGACCATCGACAACCCCGAAAACGACATGCCTACATCAAAACAACACGCCTACTACATACCCTCCTCCATGCCCACTTTCCGCCACCATGGCTCCCCCACGCCCCTCTCGGCGAACATCTCCTCCGCATCCCCCACCTGCCGCCGTTCGCTGACCTCCATACTCGGTTGCCCACTCGACTTGAGCCGCATCGCCTTGCTTGCCATCATAGAGCCTTTGGTACCACGCGCCATTCCTTGGGATGAGCGGATGAGCTCGCTCGAAGTCCATCCGTCCCTCATGACGGGTAATTGCTATTGCAGAGGTTCCGAAGACGACGAAAGGCGATTGAGATGGAGGTAAACGTCGGTGCCGTAGCTGCAAAACGAGTCAGTTTCGGCGGATCCAAGGAGGAGGAGGAGGAGGATGGTAGGTAAAGGGATGATGGGAGCCTGCCTACCCTTCCATGCTGATCAGCTTCAAGTCGCCGCCAAAGTACCGCGCGTACAGTCTCGAGATGGGCAATCCGTACCCGAACCCGGCCATGGGCGCCTTGAAATCGCTCTTGTTGAAATCCGGATCCAGACTCGGCGTCTGGTCCACCGTTGTATACATGTACGTCCACACGAGGGGAATGGACGATCGCGGAATGCCACCCCCCTCGTCGCTGATCTTGATGGTGATGTCTTCTTTGCCTTCGGCGACGATGACCTTGGTCACCGGGAAATCCTCCTTGTCCTGCCCCCGCGTCTCCACGACGGCGCGCAGCGAATTCTTGAGCGTCTCGAAAAGCATGTGCGACAGATGACCGGGGACGTACATGAACGAGATGTCGGGGTTGCAGACGAGCTGGACCTTGGGGGCTTCGAACAAGCCGTAATGGTCCTCGCATACGAAGCGTGCGTTCTCGATGGCCTCTTGCGCCAATTCGCGGACATTGGTCTTTGTGCAGATGATGCCGACGTAGGTCGGGTCGGAGCGTTGGCGCTGGTCTGTCAGGGCGATGTGCTGTCCGATGAGCATACGGATGCCGATACGCGACATGTAGAAGCGGTCGAGGAAGGCCTGGATGTTGTGGTCGATCTGCATGCGCTGTTTCCTCCTCTTCCACTCCAGTATGCCCTGCGCTACCGTGGTCACGACGCTGTCGTGCCTCCGCTTGATCTTCTCCAGCGAATCCGCGAACTTGGTGTTGTACGCGCCCAGCTCCGGCGGCCACTCCATCCCATCGTCGGCCGCAGCGTAGTACCTCCGACTCGACGTCGACCCTTTGATATCCTTGCCATGCCCGTTGCCGTTGCCGTTGCCGCTGCCATTGTTCCCCGGCGCCGACCTGTACTGCCCCTTTGTGATGCTGGGGTTCTGCGTCGTCCGACTGATCAAGCTCGCATCCTTGCCATTGCGCTTCGCGGGTCGTAGCAATCGGTCCCTGACCTCGGATGTGACGTTCGGCCGGGGGAGGTCGACGAGTTCCTGTTGCGGCATGAGTCAGTGGGATGCGTCGTGGGACGGAAGCACCGCGCGACCTACTTCGAACGACTGGGCGTACCAATCCCGCACCCTGCATATCGAGGGCATCTCGTTGAGGCCGTCGGGCAGATCGTTGAGTTCCTGGACGCGGTGGGCGAGCCGTATGGGGAGCTCTTCGGAGAGGAACTGCGATGCGCGGAAGAGGGTCCCGGTCGACGGCTTTTCGCCAAACTGCACCATCTGCCGCAGCGACACGCCTATCCACCCATTAGACCCATCGTTTCACAAAAGGGAGGCTGGCGGGCTACCCACCGGTCGCGGGGAAATTGCTGTAGTGCTGCGCTCGCGGTTAGCATCTCATGTGACGATGGCCGTGACGGCGCACGGAAGGACGCACCTTGATGGTGTCCATCAGCTTCTCAGACCGCTTCCACGACATGATGGCAATTGCTTTGGGCCGCCCGGCCTCTACACTGCTCGCTCGCCAAGGTGTCGTCGAAGAGCGGTCAGCGGGCGTGTGGATGTCGAGAGAGAGCTCTCGGTCGGAAATGCTCGCCCCGCGCTAAGTCGAAGGGAAGCAAAGCAGGCCGAGGTAGCGGATCCGCGCGTCGAGAGCGGCTTGCGATGCGATGCGATGAGAAAGAGGGAGGGAAGAAGAGAGGCGACGGCAAGCAACAGGGGGGGGGGGGATGAAGAGGTGCGAAGCGCGACTCGGATGTGTGACGGTTGCTGGGTAGGGGAGCAATTGGACTGACGGGCGGTGCTTAACACGGGGTGGATACAAATACGCCGGCGTCCTCCCCCACACTTTCTCAGCCCCCGGGCCTTTCACGTGGGCCGACCTTTCACAATGCCGCGCACTCGCCCCGATCACGTGCGTCGTCTGCGACCGTGCTGTTTTGTTGTGACGCTCAAGCCGTCTCTGGATGTGACGATGGATGGGGACGTGGACGTGGACGTGATGGTGAACGTGATGGTGAACGTGTGAAAGCTCCAGCCACACCACACCGTCTGCAATGTCAATCCTCGGCAAGCCCACCAAAGCTCCTCGGTCGGGGAGCAACGGATGTGTTCCATCGCGTGAGAGATGATGACCAGCCGTTCCGCCTCTGTGATAGGTCAGGCGGCTTGCTTGCAAAGACCTCGCTGCCATGCCGGCAAGCAAGCCAGGTGGATACGATCAACATGACGTAGACCGGCATCCCTGTCGCCGAGAACGAAGCGTCACAGTCGGACATGCAATTCCTCGTGGGAAAAACGCAAATGGGCAGCACATCAAAGGGGGTCCAGAATGGGTTATAAAGAGGGGAATGATATTTCGACACGCCGCTGAGACCTAGACCAGCCCTACGCCGCACGGAGAATCGAAGACGCTCTTGGAAACTGCACCAAGCCTATGTTACACGGGAAGAAACACGCGCCAAAAGCGCATACCGCCGCCCCAGTCCTACGTCTATCATGCATGTCTGTCTGATGGTACAAAATCGAGAAAGACCTTTTGGGAGTGGTCGGAGAAAAAGAGGATTAAAGTGGCGTCATGTCGGATGAGAGAAGGTGAAGCGAGAAACGTCCGGGTGGCCATGGGGCGTTTATTTGGTCTCCTCCTTGAGGAAGGTGATCAGGTCGTTGCGGTCCTTGGGCTTCTTGAGACCGCCAAAGGCCATCTTGGTGCCGGGAATGTACTTCTTGGGATTCTCGAGGTACTCGAACTGCGGCGTGTTAGCGTGAAGAACCTGGCCAAAACGGTGGCGACCCGTACCAGCGTGTTGTCCTCCCATGTGATGCCCTTCTGCTTGTTGGCGTCGGTGTACGAGTAGCCGTCGACCGAGCCGGTCTTGCGGCCCCAGAGACCGTGTAGCATGGGGCCGATCTTGTTGCCCTCACCCTCCTTCAGGGTATGGCATTGCGCGCATCGCGTCTGCGGGCTGTCAGCAAGAGATGCAACGCAATCGGGGGGCTTCGACGGCGCCGTTCGAGGTTCCGTACCTTGAAGAGGTTGGCACCCTTCTTAGCATCGCCTGTGAAGATGCATTAGCGACAGCCGTGATGATGAGTAGCGCTGCAAGCAGCCGGATCTCCCGCCGCCCTGTCTCTCCCGACCCCCGAGCGCAAAGCGGCCACCTTGCGACACGGGGCTCGGAAAGCCGAGGACAACTACCGGTCTTCTTCGCGCACCTCCTCGGCATCTCCCGACCATTGTCCTTGGACGTGCGCGAGCTCAATGGGCGAGGATGAGGCGTGGCGATACGGCGGAAGCTGAAGGACGGCGGCGGCGGCTGCAAGGAGACGTACCCTGTTCGAAACCCATTGTGGATGGAGAGGAGTAGCGGGAGTAGTGGAGAAAGGAGGTGTGGGGATGGAGTGTCACAAGTGTGTGCGAGGCGGTGGAGTGTTGGGCAGTGAGAGAGAAAAGCTGAGGAGGAAAAGATGTCGGCCAGGAGAAGAAAACTTTGGGAAGCCCATCATCACCGAGTCACGTGGTGCACGAGCCACAGCCGCCACGGATACACGGCCAATGAGAGCGTCGCATTACAAAGCCTCGGGAGAGGTCGGGTCGGCCAAGTCCCTGCCACCTGATTTGCCCGTGGAGAGCCGCTTGCATCACGACAAGTTGGCAAAAGCAGTCCCATTTCGAGCCCATGCGAGCTTATGCGAGCCTGTGCAGTGCTGTGCAGTGCAGTGCTGTGCAGTGCAGTGCTGTGCAGTGCAGTGCTGTGCTGTGGTTGTGACGACCCCTCTGCCTCTGCCAACAGCTCGAGAGCACAAGAGCCTTCGTCCTCGCCTCCACCCTCCATGCCATCATGTCGGCGCCATGTACACAGTAGTATATCACAGCTGCCACGTCTAGTGTTGCTGCAGCGCCCCGTGATCAACCCATCCATCCGGCGAGCAGCAGCCGAATATCCCTCTCTGCCACTGTTCAAAGTCCCCTGTAGTCGATAGCAAGCAACCTCTGGTACCACGCACCCACGCACGCCGCCACAATCCCTCGATCGATGCAACCATGAATCAGATCCCTGATATATTGTATGCCGATCAAGACTGTACCACCTGGCTTATTCTGGGAGCAAGCAGGGGCATCGGCCTCGAGTTTGTGCGCCAGCTGCTGCAGCGCGGGGACCGCATAGTAGCAACCGTTCGCGAACCGTGGGCAGCCCATGCCTCTCAGCTGTGGGGGCAGGCTGGGAGTGATCATGGGAGGTGCCAGATGTATGTCTGTGATATCCTGAGCGAGGAGAGCATCGTTGTATGTGGAAACTTCCCGAGCCGTGTCCCATGTTGGCGTGGGACGTCATAGACGACGACAGGGGAGGCTGACTTCATTCTCCACCACAGAAATTCGTCGCTCAGATCGCGGCGATACCCAACTTCAAGATAGACTACGTGGTCATCAATGCTGGCGTCTTGAGATATCCAAATGTAAGCCCCGGCCTGTTTACCTATGCCCTGTCGACACAGGATCCAGCTAACCTTCGCAGAGAGCGACCGACATGTACGTCTCCGCCCATCCTCTTGTAGAATTGCATGTACCCACGTGCTTTGAAGTCACTGACCATGCAGGTCCTTCGATGAGTTCGCTTTCCACCTGCATACCAACACCATAGGACCCATCATTCTAGCTCAAAAGCTCCTCCAAACCAACATCCCCATAGGCACCGTGGTCTTCATGTCCAGCGATTCGGGATCCCATGGTAACTTTCGAGAGATGGAGGATGGATTCGCCGCCTATGCTGCGTCGAAAGCGGCCCTGAACATGGCCGTCCGCCACATGGCAGCAGAGCTGAAGAGAAAGGACGACGACACCATCATACTGTGCATACACCCGGGCGAGGTGGCAACGGGTATGGCGAACATCAACGTGTCGTGGGAAGTGCATGGCATCATCACACCAGAGGAGTCGGTATCAAAGATGATTGATGTCATTCAGAGCAAAGGCATCCAACACAGTGGAACCTTTTGGACGTTTGAGAACAAGCCCTACCCCTGGTGACACAGCACTGGGAGGATATCCAGGTCATCAAAACCGTCCAGTCACTATCTGCATTCCTGAAGAATCTCTTGTCGTAGCCGGCACCGAATGCCCGAACCAGAGATTTGTTCCGCACATATTCTCTCCTTCCAATATACCCCCCGTCTCGTTCATGTGCTGTTCTGGAAACCTTGTTCGATTCACTCAATCTCACCGAATGCACGGCGGAGGAAGTCGGTGTCCTGGTGATGGTTAGCTTTTGTTTACAGTGCGAATGCTAAAAGAGGGAATGTTTACCCATTCAGCCCGGTCCTCGCCTTCCGGAAGATCATAGTCGACGAGCACACCTGGCTTCGAAACCGACTTCTTGACTGGGATAGCATCCGTCTTGACCTTCTGCTGACCGTGCTGCTCACCAAGCTTCTGCTGGGCCTCTCGCATCTTCCTGGCCTTTCGCATCTTCTTGGCCTCTCGCATCTTCTTGGCCTGAAGCTGCTCACCCTGCTGCTTCCTGATATGGAACTGCCTGCACTTTTCGTCGGCCGACATCTGCTGCGGGTACTCGTGTGCCCCCAGCTTCGAGCCGTGACCGCCGTTTCCACGTTGGGCGGGCCAACCGCGGGTTGCTCGTGTCGCAGCGGGCATCCTGGGAGTGCGGACCGTCTCGACCTTGACCTTGGGCTTCGGACCAGGCATGGCGGTGTGGTAGAAAGGTGAGAGACGCAAGCTCGGCTGTTTTGGACGGAGCCGGTGCACCGGCTTTGTTGTAAGAGACGGGGTTTTGAGCGAATATAGGTTGGGCCGTTTGCTGTTGTTGTTGTTGTTGTTGTTTCTGTTGTTATTGTTGTGGCTAGGGTAAGTTTGGTTTTCTTCTGCCTTGCGTTTGTTGCGGGGAAGAAGCGTGTTTGCGTGGCTGATGGACAGGATTCGCGCCTCATCACCAGAGTTCACGACGCCGTTGCTACCGGATGAGCACTTGGGAGGGTTCGAATTGCTTCCGGATTCCTTGTCGGAATTGGAGACATTGTCCGAGTCATCAGATCTGTCACTATCGGTCTCTGATGTTGCGGTGCAAAGTCAGCAAGCAGTACTCCAATATACGGTGGTCAAAGACCAGCTGGGAGTTGACTTGCCGCTGTCCGAATACCCAGTCTCGGAAGATGAAGAAATCTCAGTCACCTCGAGGCCGGCAGTCTGTTCATGTTCTTTAACCTCGTCATCTTCTTTCGAACTGTCGCGAATCCACTTGCACTCCGCCAGATCGTGTCTCAAGGGACAGAGCGGCAAACCACAAGGCTGCCAATGTATGAACCCAGGTGGCGGGGGGATGGGCCAAGTTATGCGGACCTCATGCTCGAATCGGCACACTTTCGGCTGTTGTCGGCACTGCCCGTGGTACCAGAAGAAGCACGTCTCCTTGATGTCACCAGAGTCGGTAGGAGACGACCCGGAGATCGGTTTCATGGTCCGTGGAGAGATGGCAAGTGTGGTTCGGGGAGATTCTGCAGCCAGAGTGTGAGAGTCAGTGGGAGACGGCTCAGCGTTTGGGCTCGGAGGCATCGTTCGTGGCGTCTCTGCGGCCAGGGTGTGAGAGTCCTCTGTATCGGTCGGTGAGAGGATAGCGTTGAAGTTGGAAGAAAAGAGACAGAGTGCCGGTGGGCGAGGATGCAGATCGTTCGACGTCTTCTTCGCTGCTGAGCCGTAATAGCTTGGTTGGGCGTGGTCCAAGTCACCACCCCAGATCTTGGGATAATAGTCGCATACCCCGTCAGGCCGGCTGAGGAAAAGGTGCAAGCGAAGATGCATGTTTGCTTCAACGATATCTGCAACCATGAGAGAGGAATTGAAGTGATGGAACCAGAGTTGGGATTGAGTGAGTCGAAAAAGAAAAGTGAGGATGTGTGCCGGAGGTGGATAGAAAAAGGTAACGAGATTACAAGAAGGGCGAGAGTGAGAGCGAACAATAAAAAGCTTGAATAGGACTTCTAAACGCCGTGAACGACGAATCGAGACCGGTAGTAGTGAGGGCGTGCCAAGCCAGGTTCGACCCGCGCACGGCCAGCATCAGAAGGACTCTGCCTCTCACCTCACCTCACCAGATCTTTCCCAGTACGGTCGAGGAAACCTTGAACGACACCCATGCTCCCAGTCCCAATACACCCAAAAAGATCCCCAAAGCCTTCAGATTCCTCATCTCTATGCTGTTGCTCCTCAACTTGATATCACGTACCCCTCCCATCTCCGTCACCGTATCGTACTCGGGCACGTACTTGAAGTCAAATGTCGTCTCCACGCCCGCAAGCCCATACTTTGCTTCCACAATCACCGCGTAAAATATACGTTTGAGGCGGGCGATGTGTCCGGCATCCAGCCATGGCAGCGCGCGATAGAAGTAGCAGAGACCCATGAAGAAGATCTGGGCATCGAGCATGGAATCAGCAGACACTCGAAGCAATCTCTGAGCCGGGAGATACGTACGCATTGACCGGCCATGAGGGACCAATAGTACCAGGAGACGCGAGGCAAACCGAGTTCATCGCCCAGATGGTTGCCGTTGAGCCAGCGAGCGCTCGCTATGAGCATGTCTGGCGAGACAAACGTGGGAGGTTGGCCTTCGAGCGAGTGGATGATGTTGTTGGCCAGAACCTTGGACATGTCGGACGGATGGACTTCGTTGTAGAGGAGCGACTCCATGACGGCCTTTGCTTTCGCCGTCGTCGCAAAATAGTCGGTGGGGGTGCCCAGAAGGTATCCGATGTAGCGCCAGAGCGCAACGTAGTCTTTTTCTTCTTGCTCCCGCAGGAAGATGCCCTGCCGCGGGAAGCTGACCCAGATGAGGGTGGCGCAAAATGTGCCCACCGTGCCTATTTGGTCGAGATCGTTGACGGGCACGCCCCATTCCTCGAGATTGAAGTAACTGGGTCGCTGCTGGGCAAGGGTCATTATGCGCTGACGGACGGCGGCGTGCAGCAAGCGCACGCGGACCGAGGAGGCATGGCCGGCACCACCAGGCTGGATGGATTCGAGTGACTTGGTACACTGGAGGATGTGCTGTGTTGTCTCAAACAGCCTTCTTCTCGCCACCTTTGTGGAAAAGCCTCCTGTCCTTGCCAGCGTCTCGACAACGCGAGCAGCGCCCATGCCTCCAAGTAGCGACTGATAGGTGAGCCCGGTCAAAGCGGGACCTCCGTACCGGTAGAAGACGTCCTGTCCCCGTTCTATCTGTGCCCAATCTACCCATTCTGGGACATGGTTGACTTCTTCCCAAAGCTGGTGAAGCTTGGGATGGGATTCGTGATGCTCCTTCAACAAAGCAAAAAGATCTCGTTGAGGCAGCGGAAGTGCTTCTTTCTTCTCCCCTTCTGTTTCCGCCGACTCTTTCTTCTCTTCCTGTGACGGCTGCTGCTGCTGGGTTTCGTTGCGTGGCAAAGTTCCTCTGTGCGGTGGCGAAATGGTATTCAAGATGGTCAAACATTCTTCAGCCAAAACATCGTACGAGTTCTTGAGAATCTCTGCTTGCTCGGTTGTGAGATGGTCATCCGTCCATTCGAATTGATATCCCCAGCAACTGCGTCGATCAGCAAGGTTACATTCGAGTTGAGTGGGAAGACGGACTGCTTCGTGTTCGCGGTGCGACGTCGAAATGGATTAGGCAACGCCATGCTGGAAGAGATTGTTGTCACACCAAGGTTAAGGTTGATGTAGTCTCAGAAAAGAAAAGCCGTTGCAGGTAAAGACGTCGGATGGTATCCTAGTACGTTAGCTTGATGCTCCAAGCGTCAGATGATACCGAGGCGCTGCACCGGACCAGGCGGGGGCCGGGTATGTTCCCCTCCGGAGCATGGCGGTGAGGGCATGATGTATTCTGAATACCTGGGGATTTCCGGAACCGGGTTGAGGTGTGCTTGTGGACTTGGTTGGGAAAGTGTTTGTAGGGAATAGTAGCACGCCGATAAGATGTGATTGGCTTAGCTTCTGAGATGAACCGTGCGAAGAAAAGAAGGCCAAAGTTTCGAGATGGATCAGCGACACTTCTCCTTACATCGATCGATCATGAGTTGCCACGTCTGCTCGCAAAGGACGCTGAGTCCCTTCCTCCGCTCGTTCAAAGGCACTGGAAGCACCGTCCCAGCTCACCTGAAACCCATATCGGCTGCTCCACCATCTCGATTGTTCCATGCTGGTCCGCCCCGACTGCAGGGCCCATCCGTAAACGTAGAAGGAAGGTCCTCTGCTGTCCGAATATCTCGGAATGAAGACAGGCCATCGTGGCAGGATAGGTCCAGGGGTCGCATGGACAGAAGCCCAAGAACGGAGATGGACGCTGCAACGCGTCGACGACGCGCTCCTGTAGAGCCCCCGAAGCCGTTTGCAACCAACGATGCCCTCGGCTCGCTTAGAGAAGATGGGCTGGAGAAGCAAAAGCCGGACTGGCTGATACACAAGGAAGCGATGAAGGAGAAGCTTGGCGGGGAAAGTTGGAATCCGCGCAAAAGGCTGTCGCCAGACACGATGGAAGGCATACGGCATTTGCACCAGACGCAGCCCCAGAGGTTCACCGCACAGGTGCTCGCGGACCATTTCAAGGTTTCGTCGGAAGCCATCCGACGGATACTGAAAAGCACATGGCGGCCTACCGACGAGGAGCAGGAGGATAGAACGCGCCGGTGGGACAAGCGCGGAGAGAAGATATGGGCAAATCTGGTGGAGCTGGGCATCAAGCCGCCGAAGAAGTGGAGGGACATGGGCGTTGGTCGAGCGAAGATGGGGGAGAAACCGAGATGGAAAACGGGGTCGAGAAACGCCGTTCCAATCAGCGACAGCTTCAGCGATCCCCACCTGAACGTGGAGGACTTGATACCCATTGTGGATGGGAAGTCACACAGAGGGCAACAACATCGGGATGACACTCCGCTGTCGCAACGCCTGGGGATATGAGGTCGTAGCCGTCGGCAAGCACAGCAATGAGGGCGAACCGGCTTCATCGCCGACGAGGAGTGATATTCTTGTTCAGAGGACTGGGAGCTTGGCTCAGTTTCGTACGCCAGAAGGCTGCCCGACACGAGTGCGGGAGCTTCGGTCATCCCAGAACGAGAGCATTGACATGTCCAGCGTCACCTGGTCTCACAACATAGGAGCCTCCCTTGTTATGACTGAAGCCCGCTCTACCTGAGCCGAGTTCTGCTACACTTTCAATCAACGTACAATACACGAAAGTGCAAAATGGATTGAAAAGGGATTCATTGAATAGGCCATCGTGCCTCGTTTAGCCCGTCTATGTAATAATGCCAACCAACTCCTCGCTCACAACATCAAACCGAAAGGTCAAGACAAAAGAAAAGAAAAGAAAAGAAAAGCAATGGTACAAAAACGGTATCTCGCACCCATCTCTCCTGTGGTATCACATCTTCTTCCCTCCCGTTACTCCTTCTCCATCCTCGGAGTGCCGGTGCTGATGCTCACAATCGAACTCTTCGTCGAAGAGACCGGGCTGTTTCCGACGGTGTTTCCAGCGCCATGGTAGGCAGCAAATGCGGCATTCATGGCTTCATGGTGCTCTTTGGCGTGCCTTTTGACGTTCTTCCAGGCTTTGTTCAGGCTGGATGGGCTGGAGGAGGAGGCGGTGGAGGCGGTGGAGGGCTGTCGACCGGAAGTGATGGACATGCGAGGTGATGCAGTGGAAGAGATGTCGTTGATGGCTTCGTGGTGGGCCTCTGCGTGGGAGACGAGCTTCGTGAAGCCGGATCGTGACATTTTGCTCGTCGAATGGTATATCGTAGTACTCGTGATGGATACTTGACTTGGTGCTTGAGGGTATGTTGATGATGATGGATTGATCGAGTTAACTATCTGATGAGATGCTACTTCCCTCCTTCATCCCGACGACCCTCCTTTATACTTCTCTCCATCACCCTCCTCCAACAATCGTTCATGACACCGCGCCCTTCACCCCAGCATGCACGTAACCTGGCCCAAGTCGAACCAAGTTTGCTTACAAGATCCTCTCCTTTGTAAGCTGCTCTTGAAGTCACCAATCACAACCCTCGCTTCTCCCCTGGTTGGCCATATACATGACAAACCGACCCACATTGTCCATCCAACTGTGAGGGTCTGACACCTGAGGTTCGCTTGCTGCAATTTTTTTCCTCCTTGGCACGCGCCCTGTCAATGAGTTCGTGACTGACCATTGCGTGACGGAGGCGTTTCCCGTCGGCTGGGGGTCTGTGAATGGGGCCGTGTGGGATGCAGGTGGTGAAATCGTTTTTCCGCCGGATGGCGACGGCGGCCTTTGACGGGTGTTGCAGGATATGGTTACCTTTTGCAATTTCCGCAGATGAACGTAGGGACCACTACAGCTCCACACATGGTGGAGGATGTTTTGCTGGAAACAGCCATAGACACGCTTGCTTTCCTACTGACTCCAGCGCATGAAGCCAAAAGCAGCATTGAGCACCACCCCCATGACAACAGCCAGCTGCCTCCGTCTGGGCCAGACGCCCTCCTCCCTGAACCCCCATACCAGCGCTCCCAGTGGCCAAAAGAAGCCCGTCAGATACCCCCAAAGCATATCGTCCAGCCCACCTTCCTCGACCGCAAACCCAGCGCCCCAGCCCGCTTCGCCTCCGCCCTCGCCCGTCAAGGCAGGAGAAGGGTCGGTGGCCGTGGAATCCAGCCATCGGTCTTCGAGGGCGCGCATTTCCGCGGCCGAGGGCATGGTGTCGGGTGTATGCGTGTAGGAGAGGTTTGTTTGGAAGTGCGAGCGCAGGGAAGCTACCTCTTGGGCTGTGAAGCCCGAGGAGAGGAGGCGGTCGAAGCCCTGCGGTTCCGGGACAGCGTTGGTGGACGTGCTGGCCGAAGTACGGCGTCCTGTGCCATCATGACTGGTTGTGGTGCCCGTTCTGGGACGTTGTGAGGGCCATGTCTGGTGATGCGACTTCAACGAGTTTTCGGTCGTGCGCGCGAGCGTGGTCTCGGAGTAGAGGTCTGCGGCGGAGAGCGGGTCGCCGAGGGAGCAGTGTATGTAGTATTTCTTCGTCTCGGGCGAGGCGCCTGTGCTTTCTGGTGCTGGCGAGACATTTCGCACGGGTTCCTTCCCTTTACCTCTGCTGCCTGGCCCATGCTCGTTGTATGTCCCGTCTCTTCGCAGCGGAGGCGGTGGAGGCAATCGCAACGATGTGGATAGAGGCGATGTATCGGCCAGAACCTTGCCCGCATATATCAACCGTAGTCGCGCACAGGCATTGTTCGAGGGGAGATGCGAACGGATAAGCTGCTTCAACGAGAGCGTGGTCGTGGTTCTCGGCGAGGATATGGACAGCGGGAGGTCCGGTGTCGAGTTCGCAAAGCGGATGATGAGGTATATGGGCTGATCGGGGAGAGGGGCCGTGGTGGCCATGGTGGTGAGCGGAGGAGTGTAGAGGGAGTGGAGCTTGGTGTCAGGCAAAGGCGAGGCAATCAGGGTTTGCGAGGGCACGTGGAAGTGTGGAGGGTGTCTATCTGGTCTGCGGTCGATTCCATCGTGTCCATCTCACGAAAAGCATGTTGGAATGGCTCTTCGTCGTGGAGGCCGAGCTGGGAACATGTCATGCTAGGAAACTCCGATGCAGCTCCGTTGGAAGCTGGCTTGGCGTCCAATTGTCGTCCTATCCGAACTATCCTGGATTGGAAAATCCTCCCACATTCCTGCATTCGAGCTTCGAGCGCATGCATTGCTGCTCGTTAAGCATCAGAATACAACATCATGGCCATCGTTCATATCGTATTGTTCGCATGGAAGGACACGGCAACCCAAGAAGAAGTGGATCAAGTGTGACAACCCTAGAGTGTCGTGTAATGCTACCATGTATGCGGTCGACATCTAACACGGGTATAGGCTTGTAAGCGCATGATGGCGCTGTCGGAGAAATGCATACATCCAACCTCTAAAGTGCCCTACATCAAGTCGTTCAAGGGGGGGAAGAACAATAGTCCCGAAGGTCATGCTGTAAGTACTATGAACACGCCCATACACCGGGAGAATGCATCTGAGCGTGGCAGGCTCCTCACACTCACGGCTTCGTTGTCGAGTTCGAAAACGAGGAGGATCGAGAGTACTATATCAACAAGGATCCGGAGCATTTGGCGTTTGTCAAATCCGCGGGCGATATCATTAGTAGCGTGAAAGTGCTGGATTTTGAGCCGGGGAAGCTGTAAAAGAGAAACAAGGAACAGTTTTCTTCGTTATTGATGATGGGTTTATGCAGAGGTCTAATGCCGGGTATACTACGCTAGGTGATGGTGAAGCTCGTGTATCGTACAAACGTGATGAATCTCAACCTACGCTGAAGGACTCTCCGCAACCGCACTGCTCAGCTGTTCGGATATCAGTAATGTAACCTGTGCGGGGTCGGTCGGTTGACTCACTGATGTTCGGGTTCTTGAAAATGAATCGCTGGTTCAGCTTATCCTCCAGCCAATCCATCTCGCTCCCGATGATGTTCAACAGCGCCTTGTTATCGATCAAAACCTTGACGCCGTCTTGCTCCACCTGCTCATCCAGCATCGACGGCTTGTCCACATACTCCAAATGATAGGCCAGCCCCGAACAACCCTTGGCCTTCGTGCCTATCCTGATCAGCTTCGGGGCCGGCTGATTGAGCAAGTCTCTCAGATGCGCCACAGCCGACGGAGAAAGCTTGACGACGGCTTTCCGAGGGCCAAAGTTGTATCTTCGCGGCCGCAGCGGCTTGCCGGGCTGGCTCTTCTGCGCCTCGCCTTCCGGTATGCTCACGCTGGGGCGCTCTCGTTGAAAGGCCGTGTCTTGCTGCTCCGAGGCTGGCCGCGGCGGTGTCGAGCTGCTGACTTCGGGTCTGCCGCCGGCGATGGAAGTGTCGGGGACTCCAAAACCTCGGGGTGGGAGCGGGAGTCCGGGTTGCAGACTCGACGGATGGTAGGCGCTCGCGGTTTGCAGCTGCCGCTTCGATGACGCATGATACGGCGAGCGGCTGGAGAAGGCTCTTGAGCACCGCGGGCAGGTGCGTGGGGCGAATCTTTTCAGCGACGCTGTCGAGGAGCGCGCGAGCACCGCGGTGGTGGCACGGGGGAAAGACATCATCACTACGGGCAGCAATGAGGCTTGTGGCGACGGCGACGACAGTTTGGCGTACGGGACGATGGCTGTCTTTGATTACGCCATGGCATCGCCCCGGGAGTTGCCGGAGACGCGCACCAATTATTAATCGCTGCTTTTGATTGGTCGCTACACTTGGGAAGATTCGGAACACTCGGGACACTCGGAACACTCGGAACACTTCGGGACACTTCGGAAAGCTTCCACATTCCGTCTCGGCTCCTCTATGGTACTTGTGCAACTGCATACATACATCACATGTTGGACATTCATAATGCCGACTTCTAGACGTCGGCCTGGCCTGTCGCTTCCTCGTCCGGCTCCTCCTGCTTCACACTCAAGGGCCCCTTCTTCACCATGAGGGTCATGACCTCATACAAAGTGTCCTGGTCTTTGTCAGCATCCATGGCCTCTGCATCACCATCACCATCACCATCACCAGGAGCACACGTACCGCAGCTGCCATCGTGGTCAGTTCCGCGTTCGTATCATACGCAGGGGCTACCTCGACAATATCCGCCGCAATGAGATTGACTCCCTCCAAGCCGCGTATGATGGTCCGCAACTCTCTGGTCGTCCAGCCACCCGTCTCCGGGGTTCCCGTAGCCGGTGCGAAGGCAGGGTCCAGAGTGTCGATATCGATACTCAGGTACACCGGCCGCTCGGTCCCCACCCTCTCCCTGATCTTCTTGATGATTCCGTCGGTTCCGATTTTGTCAACCTCTCTCGCCTCGACAATCTCGAAGCCGCAGTAGCCGTCGTTCTCGTAGTCGGAGGGGCCGGAGAGCGTTGTGCGGATCCCGGCATGGATGTTGGAGTTGTTGCTGAGAAGACCTTCTTGGGCGGCGTGGTAGAAGTACGTGCCATGATTGATGCTCGCTTGTTCGCTGGGAGAGCCGCCAAAGACTTTGGGTCGCCACGTGTCCAGGTGGGAGTCGAAGTGAATCACACTTACCGGTCCATACTCGCTGCATCCTGTGAGCCGGTGTGGAACAGGATCTTGTCAAGAACGCTTACCGGTTGATGGATCTCAACAGGGGGAGGGTGATGGTGTGATCGCCTCCGAGGGTGATCAGCCGCGGCAAAGTCTTGCCTTTCTTTGAGTAGCCCGGCGCCAGAGCATTCGTGGCTGGCTGACGAGATAGAAGCAGATTATGGCCTTGCTCGATTTGTTGGAGTGCCTGTGCGGCATGGGTAAGCATTCAACACGCCTTCCCAACATCCAACATCGGCTTCTCTTACCCATTTGTTGTCGTACGAAGTGACGGGAATATCGCCACAATCCAAAATTTTCGCCCACGAGTTGAACGGGTTTGCACCAAGGGGAACGTTGTAACCGCCACTAAATCCAACCCTTCGTGAGCCTGAATACCCACAAGGAAAAAAAAGGTAAGCTTGTGATTGCTACGAGGGAACATACTACAGATTGAGGCGGCGAGAACCTTGTCGAATGCCACTGGGGCCGAAGCGTGCCCCAGGGCGGTACGAAGTCCCGGTGTCGAAGGGAGCCCCTTGAAACGGATTAGACGAGTTGCGTTGGGGAGAATCAGGGGAAGTTGTACCGATGAATGCGATGTCGTATTTCACGTCACGATTCGAGAGGCATGGATGATACTTGATACGACCGAAGGTGGAGATTCCGGAGAAAACCGAATCTGCCTGGGGAAAGTTAGCCAGAGTCGTTGTACCAGTCACAATTGAGTTCGTCAACCTGAGTCCCACCATCACCTGGGAGTGTGTTGTACCACAAATCCTGGTGCGGTCCTGAGATGGGTGTCTGGTCATGGTCATGGTCGCCATGGGACGCTACAAAAGCTGCAAAGCTTAGAATGCTGGTGGAGAGCTTCATTACTTCCTCCCTAGATCAGAAACCGAGAAGGTGGTGGAGTTGTTCGAGCCGAAGATAGATGATAGATGCAGGAACTTGCAGTATATACCGTCACCGAGACCCTGCACCTCGGTATCTTCTGCATGTTGACTCTCTGCCGTTAGGTAAACACCTCGAAGGTACCCAGGTATCAGACATCTGCAAGCTCCGCAGCGTACGGCCTCCAATAGGCTGGGTCTTGTCATAAACATCTTGACCCCACAAAGCGCCGACACCATCGTTGCTGTCGGCGCGAAGATGAACGTTGACCATGATCGACGCAACGGAACAACCGGTTTCTGCACCCTCAACCTTCGACTTCCCTCAGATAGCTAGCCTCATCTCCTGCTTACGGCTCGAAGCTCCGGTTCAAACGTGTTGCTCATACGCCCCCTCATGCCCAGGGACAACGGTCTGGTAGTTTGAAGGTAAACCCCGCCAAACGATGACGGCACTAAGCACTCCACACATGCCATTGGCCAATGGGAGTCCTTCCTGGTGATTCCGTAACCGTAAAATTCATGACATTCAGTCGTGGGAGATGCGGGCCTTATCTCCAGCACGACGGATGAAGGAAAGTCATGCTTGGAATGCATGCATGAAGATGCAGTCGTCACGTAGTATGCCAGCGCATGGCGGGGATTCCCACGTGATGCTTGCTTGCCAGTGGTTCCCATCTAGACGGCCTGATATCGGTAGTGCATCTTGGTACATGCCGTAGAGAAGGATCGATTGCTTTGTTGCTGACAGCATGGTTGCGGTGTCACGCATGGGATGTTCGCCCTTATGACCTGAGTTTTGACCACGTACAATTGATAAGACTTGTCATCACCAACTATCTCGGCAGGCTTCGGCATGCACAAGTTGTCATCCATCATCCGGATTGAGGTGTGGGGAAGCTGCAGATCTCGGGAGCAAGAGGAGAGACGAAGAGGTGAGGTCTAGAAAAACTCACCAAAGCTCGCTTAACCCAAACAGGGCATTAGTACACATCAGCGGCATATGTTCCAACCGCGATATACCTGTCTCTCTCTCTCTCTCTCTCCATATCTATGCGTTTCTGGGAAGAGTTGCTAAGAAAGTTTCAGGGCTCCCCATTTCTCCCGGTCAAAGGATCCCCGTTCGGCGCATCCCCATCCGATACGCCCGTTTCAGCCCTCTCACCCGAGTCCATCCTATCAAAAGCCTTTTGAACTTCATATTCCCAGTTGCTCCACGCCACAATGCCCCATTCTGCAAAGCCGACAAGGTACAATGCAATGCATTGTCCTATCCAGAGACCTCCAAGACCCCAGCCATGGAATGCAAGATAAATCCCAAGAGGCAAAGCTCCGCAATAGTAGCTGACGATATTGACCATGGCACCGATATGCTGCCGGCCCATGCCTCTGAGCGCGCCCCCGCAGCTTCCATTCAGGCCGTCTGCGACTTGGAATAGGGCGACATATGGCATCACTTCTGCCGTGAGCTTGATGACGTGGGTGTCGTCATTGAAGATCTTCGCGTAGAAGTCTTTGACAACCATGAGGATCGCCAAAATGACTCCACCGAGAAGCATGCTGAGAACAGCAGCCGTGTTTGCCGCCCTCGCAGCTCCTTTGGCATTGCGTGCTCCGAGAAGATTGCCGACCCGCGAACTGGTGGCGACACCCACGCCGAAGGGGACCGTATTCATGACTTGATCTGTCGTCATGATAACGCTCTGGGCCGCGAGCGGTATCGTTCCCAATTTCCCCGCGGCAAGTGCCACAATTTCGAACGCCCACCACTCTGTTCCCACATGTATGACTCCAAGGAAGGACAGCCGCGCGAAAGTCCTCATGTTCTGGAGGCATTTACGGCTCCATCCTCCCCAGCACTCCCAGCCGTCGACAAAGCGAGCGTACGCGAGGAGAAGTAGGAACGAGATCCAGTATGCCATGCCGGTTGCGATTGGTGCACCAAGAAGGCCGATCTTGAACGTGTACACGAAGAGGTAGTTCAGACCCGCGCTAAGAGGCGATGTGATAAGTAGTACATAGGTGCCCGGCCTCATGATTTCTGGCCTGGTCAGAACAATGACAGTCTTCGAGCGTGCCAATCCTCACCTTGAGCCTGGAGATACTTCTTCATGGCCTCGAAGTATATGTAACCGAGACCGCCTGGAACCAGCACCGAGAGAAACTTTGCCGAGTCGCGAGCGATATAGTCCTCCTGCCCAAGCACCTTGAACAGTGGCTCAGAACAGACCCATAGAATTGCGACCGGTATGTAGAAAAGCGCGAGAACTATGAAGGAACGTTGGAGGATGATACCTAGATCATGGCGATTCTTGCTTCCAGTGAAGCTGGCGGATGCGAGGGTATCAATGGCAGTGGTTCCCCCAAGTGCTATGAGCCAACCTGTAGCCATGGCAAACATGTACGAGAAGGCGGCGGTGGCGAGGGCCTCTGGGGAGAGCCGGCCAACGATGAGGACGGAAATTGTCTGGAGAGAGTTTTGCAAAGCGTAGGCGAGCACCACGGGAATGGATCCTTTGAACAGTATCCACACTTCTTGTAGTACGAGCTGAATTTCGGTCCGATCTCCATCTTCGAGTTCGTATGATTCTCCAACAGAGTCCTCGGGATGCGGTGATGGGATTAGGGCTGTCCTTTCATCAGGATACGCATTGTACTCGTCCTTTTTGGACCTCCTGAAGAAGCTAGGTATCCAGGATCGGAAACTGTTGGGTCGGTTTTCCATGGCGAAGAAGTGTGAGCTTAATTCGAGGACTGCTCGATGTAAATGAGATCCTGAATGGCGAACAGGTTTATAAAGCCATACTGTCGATGTAACGGAGCCTACCCCCGGCCCCGCTGAACAGAAAAGGAAAACCAGCAGCACGCACTGCAGCTCTTGGAAATGGAAGGAAGGAAGAATGCGGAAGATAAGGTGGGATGACAGTAACGATGACTATCACACCAAGTAGACTTGGTCCTAATCACAAGCCATGCTAACGATCACCCAACGGGGTCCTGTGCAGGAATCATCAGCCTTGATTGACAGTCCACGGCGAGAGGTTGGGATCGCATGCATGCTGCGGTAGTCTTATCGAACTGCGTTCACGCTTTTTCGTTACTAACGGACGTCAGTAATATTTTACGGCCCGGAACCGATGCGCTTAGGGCCGGTAGTGCATTGATGAATCGGACAAGGTCCGCAGTCCCAGCACTTGTTTGAAGTGTTCCGGCAGCGGCTACATCTTGGATACTCTGAGATAATTGGACAATTCTTGTCCAATTGCGGACGCAGAATGGTCGACGTGTGGATTGAAGTGTAGGTATTAATTGACTCTGTTAGTAGTATAGCTAGAGCAGGCTTGCAGGCATATGCTATACATACACTCTCGGCTTTTTACAGGGATAGTCAGGTGCTGTTATTTTGGCAATGCTTTCAAAAAGAGAGAAAAAAGGACACTCGTTGCCTTGGGATAAGGAGATGTTTTCTTGGCTCAGTTGCTGATTGGTTAAATAGCCGAGACGCTTTTTTCTCTTCCCACTGATCCAACACTCCGTCCGACCTGCCTCCTTTTCAATTTATGACAACCACGCAACAAAAATAAAAATTTGGACTTGCTGGGAATCGAACCCAGGACCTTTCCCATGTTATCATTGGCTGGAGAAGCCAGTAATATGCTAAGGGAAAATTATACCACTAAACCACAAGCCCCGTGCTTGATGCTGGATGTTATAACTTTCAAATGCAAAGTATATATACTGGAGAGTGTTTTCGCCATTCCTACTAGTATATTTACCTACTTCCGATGCTAAATTCCTATTAAATGATTGTGGGGTGTAGAAGCTAAACTGGATTATAGTAGGGTATATATATAGCAACTTTTCTTTTCCCACTGCCATTTTTTCTCTCCCCAGTTTGGCCCGGTTCAACACGCCTCGCTTACTCAAGAGATTGGCCGCCAAAGCTAATCTTGAAGGCTAACATGCGAAACGAGATTCGGGCGACTCAGCGCGACGCCTTCAACCCACCGAGATATCACATGCTCGTGGCTTCGGCGCTCTCCTCTTCGACGCCTTCGAGTGGCAGGTACGAGAGTGACCTCTACGTTCTTCTGTTTTGTACAAGATGCGAGAGCCGGCAGCCAGCACAGTCTTCTCAATCGCGAAACAAACCTCGCGCGCCGCGCAGCACGCGACTGAGGACCTTCAATCATCTTCAATTTGCTCAAGCAACGGCTACAGCGAACATTGACTGTGCAAGGATGTTCAATTGGTAACAAGCTTCGATTTCTTCAGAAATACCTGCGAGAGATCAGCTCAGCCAACGATCGTTCTATCGCCCTTCAGTAAACCCAAGACTACCACTTCTGTTATATCGCGGGATTATAAGGCCACAGAGCTCATTACTTGCCATCTGTTATTCTAGTCCCCTGAAGAAAGTAGCCAAAGCTGGACTTGGGTGCTTTGTTCATGGCCTCATTCACAAGCTCGAAGTGTCGCACTTCCCATGTGCGTACCATCTCCCACATGACACGCTTCGCCTCATGCTCATTGACACCCGTTGTTTCTATGCATATGGGTACGGCAGAACACATAGTACCAACATCGAAGCCCTCATTAGCCGCGATGATTTCTTTTTCCAAGCTGCAAAAATCGTCAAGCACCGAGACATGTCTCGAGGAGTTCGCCTCAACAAGCTTCACGAGCTTAAATTCTTCGTCTGTGATGTAAAGTGCCATGCCAAATCTCATGATATCCAAGAGAAAGCTATTGAAGACGGTCGGTACTTGGCTATAAATATACTGAGATATAATAACAAACTATTTGCCGACGTTAGCAACAGGCATGGCTACGTTTTCCATTAAGTTGAGGGGCTTCGATCTATTAGGGTTATTGATAACCTGGATAACGCATCTGGAAGTGATGAATTGATGACTGCACCGAAGCTCATTCAGATGAAACGACAGTAGTTTATGTACATGTGGATTGGGCGCTGAGGTCAATCAAGCCTAGCATATTCACTCTCAAGAAGATGTGGTAACTAATGTCTCTAAACCGTAACACTATCTCAACCCTTGACATCCTCCCGACACACGCTTATGCGAAAGGAACAAGAACCTTCTTCTGGTTCTCGCGCAAAGAGACTCAGGGATATAGACTACCACGCCAAGAAGGCTGAGGAACTCCTAGCCCGCGAAGCGCAGTTGAAAGAAGAGGAAGAAATGTAGGAATCACTTGTTCTGAGAAGCTTCCAGTTGGACATAGGTGCTGCGGAGGATTTTTTTGACGAAAAGGAGCATGACAGCGTATTCGTTTAAGGAACAGAGGGTGAGGTTGCCAAAGGGAATAGAGAGAGATGTGGAGACAGAGAAGAATGCTGCTATATTTAGGGACTATTATGGACATAAACGATGCGGCCAGAGAGAAAGGTGGAAATTTTGAGATAGAATTCTAAGTTTTATGGACAATTTGGGTAATTTGAGTGGCAGTTTGTGATTGCTGGTTGTCGTTTGTTGGCTGGTTTCGTTCGCATGCATGCAAGGGAAGAGTCTTAATCTACAACACT
Organism: Corynespora olivacea; assembly: GCA_019202945.1. NCBI lineage: Eukaryota > Fungi > Ascomycota > Dothideomycetes > Pleosporales > Corynesporascaceae > Corynespora > Corynespora olivacea. The sequence goes on from JAGQEM010000143.1 coordinate 70,857, forward strand.
GGGTCTGTTTTCGTCGCCTTGTCTGTACATGTAGCAGTCGCACGTCATCTCATTAATCCCTCATTCCAGCCTACTATGAAACGTCATTTAATAAAAACCCGCCATTTTGCAATTTCTGAAAAATTCCGTTCGGATCGTACTTGTGCACAACAGACTTCAGACGCGAGATGTTTTCCTGAGGATACGACCCCAGAGGATCTTGGTCTCTTGATGCATCATTCATATAGATGAAAGAGATGTCTAGGTCACTCTTCTCAGACAGTTCTGTCCACTTCGCGGTCGTTTCCATACCGATAGATCGCACGAGGTCATCGTGGACGTGGTCGTTCCAGTCTATGATTGTTGTCCACCCTATAGCAAGTCTATGTTAGTGATCTACATCAACTCAACCCTAATGCAGTGAAAAGAACTAGACCTACATTGCTGCGTCTCCCGAGTCAACCCCAGCGCATTCCCACCATTCGAATACCCTATATCCACCGCCAACTTCGGTATATGCTGCAGCACAAAAGTTGCATTGGAGCCTGTCTTTTCGCCCACCTCGCGGGCTTTCGCCACCCAGAAGTCGTACACATCCTTGTACAGCTGAGCATCGACTTTGCTACTTACGCCACGATAATCATGCCTGGAGTCATCTCGTTAGCGATCGAACAATCGAAACACTTCATCATTACACGCACCGTTGAGGAACTGGGCTCGCCAAACTAGCGAGGATATTGTTCAACTGCAAAACCGTTCCTAATGTCCCTGGTAACGCTGCCTGCAAAATCGGAACAGTATAAAAGGGAGCAAAAGCTGATGGCCTCTCTACAGGCGCTGAGTATACTAAGCCAGCAGTTCCGTAATTCGGGGTCAGTGATAAGACGATGGAGGCTTTTGGATCATCGATGTTTTGGTACTTGGCGAAGGCGTCGAGAAGGGCGTGGGCTTGGTCTGGCGCATATAAGTTTGATTCGAACCAGATGTTCTTGATCGGAACTGTGTGAAGGTCGAAACGTGTGGCGATGCTGAAGTTGGAGCCTCCACCTTTCAAGGCCCAGAATAGATCGGCGTTTTGCTTTGGATTGGCGTTCACGATTGAACCGTTGGCGAGTACAACCTGCACCCTTTATTAGTGTGGAAAGACTCCGAATACTTGGAATATCCCGTACCTCGACATTCTTCAGAGTATCTGAGACCAGTCCGTACTCTGGTGTGAAGTGAGATACGCCTCCTACGGGTCCTTTCAGTGATGCCTTCAAATGTGAATATAAACAAGGATTCTTTACCTCCCAAGATTAATCCGCCTACACCAACACTTGGCTGCCTGCCCGCAAGCACGGTGACGTTAAAAGGGTCAAGGTACGTGACAACATCATTCCACTTCGCCCCAGGCCCGACACTCGCAATTCCTCGATCTTCGCTGACACTGATCTGGTTCAAATTTCCAAGGTCGATCAACAGTGCATCTTTAGCACTCGCCCATCCAGGGTTCGGAGAGTGTCCACCGCTTCGAATAGCGAAGGTAGTGCGGAGGAAAGCGGCGATTTTCAGGACTTGGGAGACTTGTTTTGCAGTTCTCGGGCGAACCACGCAACTTGGGCTTAGCCAGCACGTTTTGGTCCTAATTGACTCGTAGGTTAATAGTAGTACAAATCAGAGTCGGCCAAAAACTCACCAGCTTTGCTCAACAAGGGGTTGTATACCCTCCTCATCCAGAACCGCATCTCCTCCGAACACCAATTTCAAGATATGACATGCCGCCTTCGCAATGTACAAGTTATTCTTTGACTCGCTCTGATCCGAGAGTACATGTGTTGTCTCAAAGTCTCCTTTCAGAAACGATTCGATTGATGTAGAGACATCCCCGTCGATATCCATAGCAGTTACAAATGCTGAAATGGAATCATGCGTATTGGATGCCATCGCGGTTATACTGGCGCTCAAAGCGATAAACGCTGTAACAAGATATAGCTGCATGCTAAAGAACTTGAGCACATCAAACTTACGTCTAGGTACCAAAACACTTCAGTACTTCCTTATTCCTTATGAATCCACCAGGTCTTAGACATGTAAGTCTCTATAGGCGAGGAGTGGAACGTACGTGTGTGTGTGTGTGTGTGTGTGTGGAAATGCAGAGGTGCATTAGTGAAACGCCCACGGCGTTGCGTAAGGGTAGCGAGAACACCGGACGACTTCTCCGATGTTCAACTAGAAGGTATTATGATACCAACACTGAGTGATATGTGAATTAGTTCCACAGGTATGGGCCCAGGGGTCGTTTCTAACTACACTGCGCCGATTGCAAATAACTTCCAGGAAGTATGCTGTGTACTGTTGAAGCGAGAGACAACTTTTTGTATTTGCTCTAAATGTGAAGTGTTCCTATCTATTAGAAACGGAGGCTTATTGTCCGTGTTTGCCTCTTTGCCTTCCTGCAACTGTGCCACATTACCGCAGATATGCCCCTCTCAAGGCAAATCTACTCAGCAATCGCGTGATTAGTCCCGAAACTTTCTGTCCTTTCATTTCCTTAGTTCGCTTCGTAAGCGAATTTCACTACGCAAGCTGTGCCACATTAATTTATCTTTTGCCAATGACCGTACAGCGATCTTCTTGACCAGCAATAACCGGTACCGATTTTAATTTGGAGGCTGTTCGAAAAAAATCACTTTGGCACAGCTAAGCGCTTGATGTGAGCAGTCTTATGGGGACATAACGGGATTATGGTCGGAACTTGGGTTAGCGGTCATCATCTTTGTTACTTCGCCGTACGATGCCTGACCAGTATGTGAATATCAACGAATTGTAATCTGTCTTCATGAATTTATCGGCACTGTCGAGATCCACAGGATTGCAAGCTATTCAACTTCATGTCACAGTTTCCGCCAGGGTTATCTTTACCACCCTCTCAAGTCAATGATACACACAAACACTATGGTGTTGCTGTGACTATTATCATTACTTTTGTACTTACCACCTTAATTATGGAAGCTCACATATTTTTTCAATGGAAAGCACGTTTGTTTGGGAGTGAAGATTGGGCTATTATCCCAGCTTTGGTATACTTGAACCCTCGAAACATAGTCACATACAGTGACTGACTAGCACAATTACTTTACATCGGACATATTATCATGGGATCTATTGCAAACTGCACGGGGGAATTGGAAAACCTCCAAAGGAGGTAACCTACGGCGAGTTCCAAGTCTGGTACAAGGGTCTGACAGGAACGACGTTCCTCTATCCTGCAATGACCGGCGCTGCCCGTATCGCCATCCCCTTGTTCTACCATTGAATATTCAGGTCGACCTTTTCATTAGATGGGCAGTCCGAATCATTCTTGGATTTACGGCCATCTATGTTGTTGTCTGCTCCATCATGTCTGGCTCAGAAGCCCCAATAGGCGATAGATTATTTAATGGGCATAGATTTCATTCATCTTTCTAACATTTCCATTATTTCTCCCCTTAAAAATGATGAGCCATGGCAACTAGCAAACTGCAACGGATCCAATATCAGTCTTTGTCTATTGACGAGGTTCTCATTTAGCTTACTTTTTTCGGCCTAGTGTGAAGACTAGCCCGTTATAGCACTAATGCATCATGTGATTTCTAAGCGATCTAATGGACGCGCAGTCCTTCTCATCATCGTTTCTCCTCACCCTTCACCGGAACTCGATTTTCCAACGTATCCGCTAGAAACGAATGCACCTCTTGTGTTATAGGTCCAGTCGTTGTACAGGCCTTCTCTATTGTCACTCTCAGAATTGAACACTTCGAATCTCGCAGCCCCTCCCAGCCTACACATCTTCTCTGCGCGGCTCCCCTTTCTTTATAGTCGATACTTTCCAAAACAATCGTTGTAGTTCTACTTGCTAGGATTGATAAAACTATGAGTGTTTCGCAGCAACAGAGAGGCTCGGTGCTGAAGGCTGAAGAAGCAAAAGGTAAACTTCCCACCTAACTTTAGATTTGATATAATGCTCAATAAGCTGCATTAGATGCTGTTATCCTCTATCAAATGCCTGGGTGTCTTATTATGCGATACCCTGACTCTACGGTTGTTAAGACGGGTAGGCGAGTTACTCTTGATGAGCGACTGGCGCTGGAGCTCGCGACACAACTTAGCCTCCCCGTTCCACATGTACACGGAGCACAAAAAGAGACTGTGGATGGAGAAGTTTGTATTCGAATGGACTTTATTCATGGTGAGAGGCTCGACTTGGTTTGGCCCAACATGACAACAGAAGAAAAAGACAGCATTTGTCGACAGCTCCGAGAAGTTCTCACAATAATGAGAACCATGCCCTGGGAAACCAGGCTTATCGGATCTTGTTCAGGTGGACCAGCGCGAGACTGTCGCCAATACACGGACTACAGCGATGGACCGTACCAGGATGAAGCAACCTTCAACCTGTCATTCTACTTCGATCTCGTGAAAATAACGCCAGCTCCAATTCGTTCCGCGCTGTTCCGACAGCTCCGCAACGACCACCGTATAGTCTTCTCGCACGGCGATCTTGCACAACAAAATATCTTGGTCGAAGACGGTCGAATTACAGGGCTACTAGATTGGGAATACGCTGGGTGGTATCCAGAACACTGGGACTACATCAAATTCTTTGAGCGGCCATGCAAATACAGTGACTGGAAAGATCGTGCTAGCATAATATTTCCTCAAATCTATGAGAACGAACTTGCATACCACCAAAGCATCCTGCGATGGCAGCGTCCTTAAGAATTACTCTGGCTCTTCCTTCGCTTCCATTGTGGCATCCACCATTCCGGTAATAGCACTGTCACAAACCTCCTTTGTCAAATACCCGGCGCTTGCTAGCCATTGGAGGACGTCTCCCACCCAGGTTTGGCAGTTGAATTCGCGGTTTGAGTTGTTGACGGGCGTTTGATAGATGAGGGTTGCCAGCTGGGCTTTCGTCATTGGTGTGGCGATCCGTCCAACTGGGACTTCTTTGGCAAATTTGCGACTCGTGGTTGGATCGTAGTTATCTCTCGTTTCAAGCTGATATGCCATGTTTGGTCCGACGATGTGAATAATCATGGACGGGGCCCCATTTTCGGGCCGGAGGCAGGGAGCAGTGTGGCGGTATTTTTGGTAGTCAAGCGGCTCTCCAACGTAGAAAATAATGCTGAGTTTGATATTGGGTATAGAATATGCAGCGCTCGAAGGAGGATGTGCAACAGCTCTAAATCCAGCATTAGAGGTGTAGTCTATAGCCTATAGCGTAGGGACACTACCTTTCAGATGCATAGAATCCGGATGGAAACCGGTCTTTCGCCTGTTCAGGCGATAGTAGATTCCATTCTGTGTCTGCTGAGATGTATAGTAGTATGCCAAGTTGGTATCATCAATTTCGTTGGGTCGATATTGGGACAGGGCCAGTAATGAAAGTAGCGAAACTATGGAAATCATGAGTTGTTGGACGAAGGGTGGTGGGAAAAATGTAGCCCAGCTATAGCTTTAGAGTTTAACGGCGATGAATTAATATGGAGTTTTGATTAGGTTGCAGGACGAGTCGCGTTACGAATGTGGGAGACGCCGAAAAAGGTAGCTCGAGGGCTCCCCATCGAATTACAGCATGCATGCACTCCAGGGTCGAGTCGCTCCAAGGAAACAATTGATCTAGTCCTCGCATGCCCATGAGTACGCAAGAAGAACGGGCGGCTATTCTCGTTGATAAGCGCTTGATCTCCACTTTCCCAGGACTTAAACCCCTGTGCTATAGGTATCTTCGTATCTGAAAATTACCACCCTGTTCACCACTTCTGCGTCTAGTTTTCACGATACTAAGATCTGCGCAGATTACATTGTAAGTAAACCTGCGTTACAAGGCAGTACGGGCCATTGCTGCAGCTGCGCCGCGCCCTGTCTGTAGGAGCTGCTCGATAGTTAGTGCCTTTACATGTCTGCCTAATGTATTGTCGTACCATACAGGTAGGCGAGAGTCAGCCTGGTGTGACGCCTTACGAAGCGCTCCGGAATATCCTAGAATCCGGCTCCGCATTGGGGGCTGGCTCGAGCTTAGACTCTGCCGTTGGCATAAAGAAGTAGGAGGACATTTGTGAGGAGCATAGTAATAGGTGCTACGACCTGCAACACTCCGCATGATGTTTGTTCGAGAAAACAAATATTCGAGTTATTATCTCGGCCATCTGCAAATCTGCCTATATACCTGTGACGTTCATCGTTCGATAACAACCACTACTTCCCTACGTATAATGAATCTTTTTGATTGGTCAAATCCCGTCAGGATCTATCTGCGGATAGCCCTCAGACAATAATAACATATAGGCTTAACGTATTCCACCACCGAGCCGGACACACCACCGAGCCGGACACTTTTTCTTGGCACGACCA